>JAUZNJ010031439.1:0-39374 GCA_034780135.1 Jordanella pulchra | reverse complement strand
TATTTACAGCCATGATCAGGGTTTGCTTTGCTGCTTCAGAACCTGGTTGTCTTGTTGTTACTGATGCAACCATGATATTTGCTCACTAGTACAAGGTCCAGCTGAGGAAGATTGAGCAGGTAATTAGTGACCTTAAGCCCAAGTGTACTCGGATTATTGTAACAAGACGATGATCCACAGCTCAGTATGTCCACCTCTGAATGGCTGAACAAAGACAATGCGGGGTTTTTTTAAGGTTTGGACAAAGTTTTCATTTAAATCAACTTAGTAGCTGTGCATGACCACTGCTCATGCTTAAGAAAACTCCTATTGTGGCCAAATCAGAACAATTTTGCAGCAAAGAGCGGAGCAAACGCTGTTTTTTATACTAAAGCTAATGTTGGAAGCCACAGCCAGCTACTGGGTTTAAATGGGCGACTAGCATTTGATATAGTGAAGGCTGTTTTTTTACCATTAATACATAGAATTACAATTATAATATAAATTTTAAAAAATGAATATAGAGTTAACTGCGATTTAAAAAGTAATCTAGTTTCTAGTTTCGTTTTGCTTTGTGGTACTTAAATATTTTTAATCCTGTTGCTTTTTGAACCAGAATTGATCAAGTCTCAATGTTGCGAGCCAATTGCAACTTTGCTCTGACTCGCAGATGTTTTTTCTCTCAGTTTTCACTTCCTCCTCCCACACATGTCTTATATCAGTATTTGCAGAATCCAAAACGACCAGCTTCGAAAATGAAGGAGAGGAACTTTACATTGTGCCAGAAAAAGGAATGGAAATTGCGGGCAGTGTCAGATAATTGAGCTTGTCGTAAGAGACATGTTAATAACAGACGAAGATGCAGAAGACTTGTCACTCCGTACCCCGGGTGACAGACTCTCTCTGCTGTTGATGAGCTGTTTTAGAGGGGAAATTGTTCCACGCAAACACCATCGTTATTACAAGCTGGCAAGCTGCTCGCTTGTGTACCCAATTCTGCTCGAACTGACAGAATCCAATTGACCGGCACATATTCATGCACTTTATTTTCTTTATTCTCACCAACAATGCAGATAATTACTGCACCAAGTAAGACTGAAAATAGAATTTCACTGTGTCCCAGGAAACAATGCTGGAGCTGTCTCAGCAACATGTCTGCTGAAATTGCTGTGACTAGAAGTCCTACTGTAAGACAAGCGGCAATCCAATATAACTTGTCAACTTACAATCTATTAAAACCATACTGACACTTTCTTTTGCTATGAGGTTCAGTGGAACAACTCATTTTAAAGAGAAGATAAATGATCATCTCTATTAAACAGAACATTTTGATCACTGCAGTGTTAGAATGTTACTCGTTTTGATCTCGTCAATGATCAACACTCACCTGCACTTATAATCCCTCACGACAAGAGATTGTATGTTTTCTTTTATCTCTTTTTTTCTTGCCTTGAAACATTTTAATAAATTTATATAGACATCTGGGCGTGCAGGTGGCGCAGTGGTTAGCGCGCATGACCCATGTATGGAGGCCTTAGTCCTCGACGCAGGTGATCCAGGTTCGAATCCGACTTGTGGTCCTTTCCCGCATGTCTCTCCCCCTCTCTCATACCCCCTTTCCTGTCAACCTACTGTTAGAAAAATGAGCCACTAGTGTCGTTAAAAAAGAAAAAATCTTATCTGATCTTACTAACTCTGAAATTACTGTGTCAGCATTGAAACTTGCCAAGTTATCTGTAAGTAGTTTTAGTTTAACTTTTATCTGGTTAATAGGCGGCTAGTATTCCTAATTTTCTTGGTTTTTAAATCAGTCTTTTGCTCAGTGGATGACAGTGTCTTCTGGGTCTTCTACTTCAACTAATCCTTGGTCCTCCACCCTGAATGTTCCTGTTTAGGCATTAGAGCTCCAAAAGACATATGGCTCTTTACATCCTCCAAAAAAGGCAATTGATGTTTTTTTAAAGTGATTGATAACAGTCTCCAAATATCTGAGCCACTCAAATTTTAATTTACCGCGTTTCCTGTTTTCTGTATTTTTTTTTTTAATATCTGCATAGGATAGCAGAAGTCTGAATCCATTAAGAGAGGCTTTTTGTTTTTTTGTTTTTTTATTTTATCACATAAATTAAGGACTTTTCTTACTTTGAAATGCATTACTTCTATCTTTGGAAAATGCAACTCAGTTCATTTCCTGTTTATTTATATGGTGCAAATTCAGAACACATGCCATCTCAAGGCACTTTACAGAGACAATAGGGTCACATTTGTTCAAAGTTTCGGCTCAAAGCCAGTTGCATCCAGTCATTGACCTGCAAGATTTACTCCTACATGAACTTGTGGCATCAATTTTCTCTTGCATTTTGGTGTTGACTTTTCAGCAATTCCTCACACTGACAAATACATATTTTTTATCTTAGTATAGGTGGTTTATATAATGGTTTGATAATAACGACACAAAATAACAGCTTTTTTAGCAAGTGTAACATTTTATCAGCCTTTTTGCTCATCTTGACTACTTAGTGGAAATAACTTGAGGAAAATCTTCCTGTCTCCTGTTCCCTTCTGATACCGATCTACTGATATTAGTCTGGGTATCAAACTTTTAAGGCAGAGCTGCAAGGAAGACATTTTGTTTTAAGTGGTATGTTCCTTTCTAACTTTAATATTAGCATATCAAACATTTAAGTCAAACTTAGAGACTGGTAGATAAAACTCAGCATTCACAGGAGCAATATTTCTATCAGGCTGAGGCTGTATCAGGCTAATGTTTTCCACTATTATCAACTCAGAGTAATTCCACTAATTCACTACAGGTTAATTTGCTTTTTCAACATTTTATTTTTTAATACCTGCTCGCTTCTGGTTCCAACCATTCTAAGTCGCGCTAAAAAGTAACGTTAGAGGACTGTCGATCACCGATTGGTTAGCAGGCGGTGTCACTTATCACAGACATTTTTAACAACTAATATTTTCCACCTTTTAAACAAGTTTATGTGAGGCTCATTGTATGCATAAGCACTATTATAGCAAATTAGCTGTAGTTAGCATTAGCTTACCTTCATGTGCTGTAGCTCTTATCCTGCCACTTGATACGCCATGGCTTCTCTCTCAGGTCAGTTTAGCTTTTTTTGTTACACCTCTTCTGCTCTGAATCTTATTGACCAGGAAGAAGGTGAATAGCATTCCATTCTACTTATATTGATTCTTTTTTCAAAATGCTGGTGACTGAACTAAGCTGAAAATCATTGGAGATGAAGTGTCTACTGTCTTAACTTTAGACAAACTTTAGCTTAGAAGTAGATTATGTTAAATTATGTTTCATTTGGTTTAATTAGTGAAACTGATCAGTTTGATTTATCAATAATCAATCTAAAGATAAGTTCTTATACTGAAACATATTCTAGTTATACTTAAAGAAACAGCAACTGAGTTTACTAAAAATATTTAAAGCTTACCATATGAAGACTAGAACTGATTGCTGTAATACGAGTAATTAATGCTATCAATTATTAAACCTGTTCATTAACTTCCATCCATCCATCCATCCATCCATCTTCTCCTGCTTATAAATATGTTTTTTGTCTTAGGGGTGTCAATTCTTTTACCAGATTTAAATAAAATGGCAAGTTTGAATAAAAGAACAAATCAACAGGAAGAATGAATTTAAGCTCAGCTACTTTGATTCTTTAGCCCAGGCAGCCATTAAACTTCCAGGGTAAAACAGATTCATTACTTTGGTTCAGATAAAAACGCTTCATGTTTGAAACCTCATCAGTTTCAGTTCCCACACTATTGTCTCAGTAGATGCAGAAGCTGATGCCTTGACGTTAAGCTGTTGTTTGGCTGCATAGGTCACTGTCAGACTGATGGGTCATTCCTTTTTAGAGACTGGCTCTCCTCTTTCTGTATTTGCAAATTTTAATATTAATTACAAATAATAACGACTAACTGCAGCTACTACTTGTTGAGGTTTAGAAACATGTTCAACATCGTCATCCCTAAAAATAAACATACATTTTAGTCATATTTATGAACAAACTACAAGCGTTTGTTCATAAATATGTATAAATATCTGATTTAGAAATTAATAATGTGTTGTTTTTTTTTCTTTTATTCTCATCAGACCTAATCATGCCTGTATTTAATTAGACTGAAGATGGTTTTGACATCATAGATGAATCAGAACCATATTGGGCCAGAGGGCTGAAAGGCGTCTACGAACATTAAATTGTAATTGGGTTCACTTGTATAGAAATGACTGAACATAGATTTTGGTCTGCTTAAAAGGTACATTTACTCTAAATTTCATGTCTGTGTTCCCATCATTAATCCCCTCAGGACTCGATGTGATCAGCGGTGTAGCAAATGGCTCGTTGTCTGTGATGCCTTCGCCCTCAGAGAATACTGCCGATGGCTAGAAGTGTCTCACAGGGACCGGAGCACATCTGCTGAGTTCATGTCCCTCTGCCACGTCCAACAGCTCATTAATAAGGGGACGTTACCAACACCATGACAGCGTGTCATGTATTTTCCTGAACTTTAACTTTTCTTGCGTGCCCTGGTTTGTAGAGAATGTGCGGCTGTCATACTAATGTATAGGGACACTGTAGTGCCGCTGTCCAACAAGTCGTCCGTTATCTGAGGGACATATGTCCGTCCAGAGGAGTGAGCAGCTTTGTGCTCTCAACCAGGCCATCTCTCAGCCTTTGTGCCAGTAACAAGCTCAGCTCAGGCTCCAACGAAGCGAGAAATTGTAAACTCTCCGGAGAGGCCCAGCGGAGAGATAAGGGCTTAGTGTTTGCTGGCAATGTGCATGGGGATGAATCTGATACGACCGAGTCCCACGCCAGAATGGGAGTGATGATACCTCCCCTTCTATGGAGAGTTATGTTTAATCCCTTTTACCAGTGTATTCACTTGCAAATATTCCTGTCACCATTAATATGTATTAACATCCTTCACAAGCTGTTCAATACAGATTTATCGGACTCTTTTTTTTTCCACCACCCCCCTTGTGTTCACCATCAACTCTGTGCTGCTCTTGGACCAGAGCTTTTCATGAGCAGAAAGGACCTGCTGATGTCCAACCAGCTCAGAGATACAGCAGGGAAGCCTCAAACCGCCTGTAGACAAAGAGAAAAAAAAACCCTTCATGGCCTATTTACATCATACATATCATTAAATACATTTCTTGCCAAATATATGCCATGGTTTGAGTTTTTTATGGCTATTGCAGAAAAAAATGTCTATCTTGGTTTTTATGTAATGAAAAAAAGATAGACTGGATTTTTTTATTTGTTGTGTAAAGACAGAAAGTAGGTCTGGTTAAAACTAATGTCCACAAAAAAAGTGGAAGTTTACACTTACAAAAGTAAAGTTTCCTGCAAAAAATAAAAAAAAAAGGCAAAAATATATGTTTTTGACTCTAATTCTCTGAGAAATCCTTTGAAAATACTCAAGATAAACATGCCCCTTATTCTTTAGGTCTTTCTGCTAAAACTTTAAATGGATCCTTGGTACTGATGGACAGATGACACTCCGGGATAGAAAATTTCATTCATAATTTTTTTTTTCCTTTTTTTTTTGTTTTTATTCTAACTTTCATTGCTTATAAAATCTTTTAATTTGAATTTTACTCTAAAAAGCATATCTCCCTTTAACTTTCATTTCAGTTTCTCCAGTTAAATACAGCAAACAGCAATTCAAACCAGTGATAAAACCACTGGTTTTTACTTTAAATAATAAAATACTTGATTTAATTATTTGTTATGTTTTTTTAACACTAGATATTTTCATGTTTCATTCAGCATGCTTACAATCTTCTTTTTAAATCATCCTAATTGTAATTGTCATCATTATATATTGTATTAATTTACATAAAAGCTCATTTTAAATGACTTTTGTAAATTGGCTAAAAATATTTCAAAAATTGGACACCTTTTGAAACAGGGAGACACATTACACCAAAGATTTATTTCCCAAAGTGCATTTATAATAAAGCACATGGATATTTCATTTCAGTTTATTGTAATTTAGTGTTTTGTGCAACAGGATAAAGAATGTTGGATGGGATTTGTGGAAGATTTTTGTTTGTGTTCTAATCCAGACAAAGCCCCGAGAAGCTCATTACAGCCTGGTGAGGCCTTAAGCCTGCGTTGTCTGCATTAAAGCAGCCAAGAACTGTCTGTCAGCTTCCTGGCAGAGCCAGAATCAAGCTGTCAATTACTGGACGTGTTTATGGAAATTATATGTTTGTTAACATGCTGGAAAAATGTGCTCTCGGCTCAAGCAGCATGTGTTCGGGGGAAAACAATTTTGCACGGAAATCACCTTTCAAATGGGATGAAGGTGATCCTCATCAGATCACAGACAGAAGAGGCATTTTAACTCTCCCATCCTGATGTATGTGAGGGAGGAAAAAAAACTAAAATGGGAGGAGAGAAAGCTAACAATCATGGGTTGATACATAAATGACGGCATGTTTTTGTTTATTAAGTCATTTCTTGTGTGCCGCATGAGCTCCTTTTGTTTCTCTTTAGAATGCAGCAAAAACCTCAGTTTGGCAGCTGATGCAGAGGTGATACAGAAGCATCTTTGCAGGATTTTAAAGCTACCAGCAGTTAGTATACATCACACTTTGCTGATTTTCCTCAATGTGCCATAAGCTGAGTTTGCAACCACACCTGCACTCCTTCCCTTTTCCATTAAATGTATAGATATACACCTGAAAAAAAAGCACAAAGTATAGCTCCACTTTGAAAAAGTATAGCTCCACTCTGAATAGATTCGTGAAAATGGTCTGTCAAAATGGAGCTCTCTGTACAATTCCCTGTAATATCCCCAATGAGATGTTTATGTCAATTTCCGCTCTGATTTTCTCCCACATAAAGGCCTTGATTTCAGCCTCCCAATGATCGTGAAATTGAGCCAATCGACATGCATGTCTTGAATGTCTGGTCGAGCTCATCTAAGACAAGGTAATTTTGCCAGGAGCAATTACCATTGTAATGTATTCCAAAGCCGGGGCATTTGCCGCTGCTTAGGTGAGCCACTGACAGCATGTTTTGATTTTTAAGCAATTGTGCTTTTCGCTCCGAGATCATGCCCAGGTCTGCATTTCTCCCTATGTAACAACCCTCTATGATTCCATTATTTCACATTAACATCTAATTACCGCTCTCAGACCTGCAGCTACATTGAAAAAAAAAAACACATTGAGTTCTCAGGGTTTGATGGAGCTGTAAGTAAGGATGGGCTGGTGGATGTTTATAGGCAGAAGGAACTTTAACTGTACATCATATGCAGTTCCCAGTAGACCTGTATTACTTGTCACGGATGATGACAATACCTCTGGAAACTGTCATCACACGATTGCTCTCACCATTACTGGCCCAGACGTCTCTGTGTAATGGCTGTGGCACACTTAACAATTCAGATCGTATTTTCAGTCATTGCCACTTAAATGCCGCAGTCCAATTTATGAAAAGATAGAGATCTATGTAATCTGCCTGGAGCTCAACTGTCCTCAGAGAGCTTGTCAGCAAACATTTTTGTTGTTCATAAGAAGTTGTCGTATCCTACAGCATCTCCCCTTTGTTGGTCTGGGGGAGGTGTTTCTTTCAGTGTCCTATTGTGTGCCGGTTGATAGATGCTTGTATATACTGTAGGCATGTTTGGGTCCCATTATCTGTTTGAGCCGTCGCAGGATAAACTGTAATGTTACATTACAGTTTATCTAGTGATACCATAGCGCTAATGTGGTGTGGTATAACAAAAGGAAATGAGTAATGTGGTATATTGTTCAACGCAGCTTGGCATACTGGAGGATCCTTTAGTCATGGATCATTAAATTTAGATAAAACCGGTGCAGATTTTATGTTCTCCAATCCTCCGTATAACCTCTCTGCTGAATAAATAAGAGCAATAATTTATGTGTTGGTATTTGGTGCTACTTGTCATATTTTTAAATCAATGCAATGTAAGCTTGTTTGTATAGCACCAGCAATAGGTTATTTCAAAGAGGAAAAAAAATAAATAAGTAACATCAAATGCAAAACATTAAGAATGATAGAGATGTTTAGGCATCACCAGCGTGCAGCACGGTTTTCCTCTACAGAAAAAGGGTATATCGATAAACTTGCCCTGCCTTGCCCTAACAGAACTAAAAGTATGGCAAAGATTGACCCGATCATGTAAAGAGAATAAAGCTGCATGAGCCAGTAATTGTCAAATAGAGCCAACAGTTTCAGCACATCTGAGGTTTTCAACAAGTTAATTCCAGAGCCAAGAAAAGTTGGAATTAAATGCTGCCCATTATTAGGTTTTTTGGCCTGTGGAACATTGAGTAATAAAGAGTATGACGACCTGAGGGTCAGATATAGTATGTAGGCTACTACAATGTAATGAAGTAATGACCAGCAACTCTGAAATACATCTAGGTGCAAAACAAATGTCCCTTAAATACCAGTAATACGATTTTGATTTTGTTTTTTTGTTTTTTTAAACCAACAACTCAGGTGTGATTTTTTTTTTACCAACATTATTATAAAAGTTTATCCGACTGTAAGTAAAATCATTCAATGTTATTGTGGTTCCTTGATTGAAAAGGAAACCATTTTATAAGATAGTAGCTTTCAAATGTTTCTCTGCTTTCAAATGTTTATCTGTTTTCTTTGGTCTTGGGGTCCTTTCAGACAGGACCCCTTTGTCCCTGCTCTTGCTGCTTGGTTCAAGGCACCAGCACTGCATTGACTGGTTGCTGCTGCGTTGCCTGAGTTGGCGGGAATTTGGTTGTCAGCAACAAAGGGCTAGCAGCCGCCATGCTAGTTAGAAGAAAAAGTGTGCCAACAAAAAAGGTGCAGATCAAGGAAATATATTTATACAATGATTGAAAATTTTGTCTTACTTACTTAACTTTAATAAACCAGTTCAACTTAGTTAAAGTCAGTTCATTAATTATTCACAGCTTTCTCCTGAATGGGACCCCTTACCTAAATACGACAAATCCCCTTGTAGGGTCCAGGCATCAGGCCCCACAACTAGCTTTTTTTTCCCCATAATATGGGCCACAGAAAGTATTAACAAAAGCATTTACTGACACAAGTTTGTATATATATGCATATTAAGACTTTACGTTGAGTTCCATTTATTTTAGTTACTGAATTTATGCCTAACCCTGACATTTACCCTAACCCTAACTATTACCAGTATATTCCTAACCTTAACCTAAAGTTAATTCATACCATACCTCCGACCTAACTCTCTGAGGTTAAAAATGGGTGTCCTCCACATTAGGAGCAGCATTTGGTCCCTTTAAGTCTTGTTTGTTGGTTCTCAGAAGCTTATAAAAATACCAAAAAAAGGTCCTAAATAAACAACATTAACAAGTACATGAATTAATAGCTTGAAAAGGAAGTTCAAGATGATTTTTTTTACATTAATATTAAATATTTGATATCACATAGTCTCCTTTCTCTTATCTACTTTTCCAAGAAGGGAAAAATCAAACCTGTTTTTTAAATGAAGTAGATGTATGTTGACCTTTACATGTTAAGAAATGGCTAAAACTAACATAAACCTTGTTATAAAAGCATACATTTAACAGCTGAAGGTTAGATGAGAACTAAATTTAACATCGGAAGTCTTGACAGTACTATTAAATACGCAGGGGAATGTGTGGATGTTGTTTGCAGGTCTTATGGCAGCTGAATGCAAAAAAAAAACACATGAAGCCTTTGCATGATAACAGATTGAGTTTAACAAGCCAGATGGGATGTAATTGTCTGATCAATCCAATGTTTGCGAGCTTTTATGCCTTTTCTTATGGTTTGTTTTCCTTACGTGCTATTTCCTCTGCTGATTCGCCATCCCCTCAGGGAGTGCCTGTGTCTGAAACGCTTGCTGCCTGACCAGCATTGGTTTACTCGGTTTGTGGAGTCACATTAAGCGTGCCGTCTCAGTTTGGCAGTAAGAGACTGGTTTTATCTCTGTCGGCCATGCTGCTGTGGTTTCACTGTTCAGCTTTTCAGAACAGTACCCTGTTAAAGGTCTATATGATTTATTGTGTCCTTCTCCAGAGTCCACCAAGGACTTTACTGCTATAAGGGGTTTCAAACTTTATATCAATCATCCTGAATCAACTTTATTCAGAATAAAATCGTTTTTATAAGTGAACACACTCTACTAAAATACTAGATCATTGTGGTGTATAAAAAATTAGCCCATGATTTGAAACCCATTTTGAAAATACTCCAATTATTTAATCTGAGATAAGATGAAATCTATGTATTTTAAATAAGGAAATTTTGTTCTCCATTTGTGACAGTATTTTTCTGTTATCTCTAAGTCTGATAGAGGGATGTAGGGCTAAAGGGACAAGAACCATAAAAAAAAAACAAACAAAAAGCATGACAAGTCTTCCTAAAACGTCACAAAATCTTGTGGGAGAACGTGCTGTGGACTTTTGAGACATAAAGGGAGATAAAGTAGGTTTGGCATAGAAAAACAACATCACACCAAATTAGCTCTGTATTTACCATAAAACACAGTAGTAGCAGTATCCCGTTCTAGGATTCCTTGTTCTTTATTGGAACTGGTATTTTTTGTGGTAAATGAAACTATGATCAGTTGTTTGTCAGCAACTGTGAGTCAAGCATATATTAAAATATAATAAAACGGTGATTAAACTTTAAATTAAAGAATTGGACAAATGAAGAAAGAGTTCTGAGTTAAATGTGATAGAAAATTTGTTGGATTACTTAAAAATGGATTTGGATAAGAGACCCTCTCAAAATCTGATGGATTTGGAAGCTCTTGGAAAGAAGTGTTGGCAGATTCAGGATCCAGATGGAGTCTGCCACCAATGTTAAGCTCAACTTTGATCAAAAGGTGCCTATATATCAAGTATTACATCATGATGATGACCTTGTGCAACTTTCTTTGTCCTTCCTCTACCAGACAAACCTTTTACAGTCTAACTCCAGAGGTAGAAACCTTTTAAAATTGATTAATTTAGGGTTCACTTTTCTACATCATACAAATCTGGTGTTAAATAAAGTGTCCACTCCTTTGCAAACCTGTAGATCTAGTTTTAAAGAAATTGTATTAAGTTGAAACAAGCACATGCAAGTAAATCTACGATGGATTTAAAACTTTTCCAAGACAAATGCGGGCATATTGTTATTTCCAGACAGGTAAGTAAGTAACAGCAGGCACTCTTTCCAATCACAACTTAAGAGTTGGTCTCTGTACAAATGTGAAGAGGTTAACCCTTCACTTTTTAAAGCCACTGCCTGGTTTTCTTACCTCTCCTTTACTTTATCACAGTAATTGAGTCGATTTCATGGCACTCCTGTTTCTTTTCCCAGATATATAATGCGCTGGAATGATGCTCAACATGCTCAATCACACAGAACTAATTTGACTCTATTGTTTGACAAGTGTTCCTTACAGCTTGGTGTGAGGGAAATGCAATCTAAGAACAATTATGCCATTTTCCGAGAACAGTATGGGGCAGGTAAGAACCATTTTAGATTTTCACAGGTTAAATGTAATGACCACTCTTAAGTACTGAATTGCAGAGTTTGGGAGAAAGAAAAACTTGACTGCTTTTTCTGCAGGAAAGAAAATGAGAGCTAAAAAAAATCAAATTCCAACACACCCATCTTTGCCATTTTTCTTACCTCGTTCTCACATCTTGTTTAAAAGCCGGCAGATCAGTGACAGACGCTGAAAAGAGCCAAGTCATTTTATGCACTATTTAGTGAGCATTTAATTTTCATTCTGTATCACTTTAGGAACCTAATCTTGAAAAACGGGTTAGTAAAAGAGCCTTAACGTTTCCAGACATTTTGGGAGGCAGTTAAGTGAAAGAGCTCAAGGTTGTAGAGGACTGAAACCCACCTGAATCACATCTTCAAAGCCCCTGTTGGACTTTAATATTTTTTATCACCTCTGATATTTGTTCTCAATGGCAAATTAACAGCCTTCCGTGTGCCATTTAGTTTCCTTTTCGAAGACGAGGCTTAAATTTTGTCTAACTGCCTGAATTTACTACTCTTCTATTTTTCACACGACAGAATCGATAGCAGGGCTGAAGAGAAGAGGATAAAAATTTATGGTATCTTGCAATTTAATGGTTGAAAAGATGCAATTTGAAAGATCATAAATTGTGAAGGAGCTCATGCTTCATTGCTCTTGATTCAGTGCTTGCTGTTAGAACTTGATTTGCGAGTGTCTGCAAAGTGTGATTAACGAGGCGATCAATGTGCAGCGCAGCACACTATGGCACTCCTAATGCTCTTCATTAGAATAAATAAAATAAATTGACTGCAGCTCTGTGAAAACTCTGTAATGGTTAAAAATCAAAGAATGTCACCCCCTTTACTCCCCTTTCAGCCACGATTTAGCTTCTCCCAGCCTGCATCCACCTTGATCACATTATCCTGACAGCCTTGTCTCTTAGCCTGCAGGGGCCCAGAAACGAGCCCATGGCGAGGGAAGTAAAAGGTAGCGCCGTGTCAACAGGAGCCACAGGCTGTTGCTTAGTTGACTACTAATCATAAATTGGAGGCTTTTCTATGCAAAGACTGGGAGCGGGGGGGTGGGGGTTCAGTCTGTGGAGTATTAATGCATGAAATAGCATTTCAAGCTGATAAACGGTTTGCGGGACAGTCAGTCTTTGTAGACCGATTCTCCCCTTATATCGTTTTGTTTGGAATAACATTTACTAGAAAAATTAATTCCACTCCATCTCATCTTCTTACCAGACAGACACACGGTCAAACTCTGCTGTGATGTTTGTATCTTCTCCAGCAATGTTGTCTTTGGATTATTGTCCTGTTAGATTCTTCTTGGATTTTGCTCAATACAAGCTGTCATGCAGTCACTTAACTTGGCCCCTGCATTGATTTCTTGTTACCTCATCTGTGAAGCTGTTAAAATCAATTAGGTATGAGCAACTGGGCTACAGAATGTATTTGTAAATGAGCTTGTATTGATGTTTTCATCTTTCTCTATTAAAAGCACAATATCGACTCAAACGTTGACCGCATGTGACATGTTCTCTCTTTATCAAAGTAGAAAAATTAGAGCGAAGGTAAATTTCCCAGTCAGAATCACATCAGAGGAGTATGATTGCATGTGATGTTTTTTAATTTGCGTGCTGTAGCAGGATTGTAGATGCTGATGAGATGAGGCTCTATGCAGGATGGTGGTAAGGGGCGTGACGGGGTCTGTACTGTAAGGTGAGTCACCTCTCCTGCCATTCAGCGCCACCTGTATTAGCTCTCTGGCCATTAAACGTGCTCTAAGAGCTCATTTTTCATGGAGATATTTAATTGCGAGCCAGCTGAGGCTCTGGCTCTAATAGGCTAAGTGCCAGCTCCTACGGAGACCACGCAAGCAGTATGTGCAAAGCAAAACTTTGCTCCATGCTGCAGCACCTCAACACTCATTATTTTAATCATGCTGGAAATCTCACTCTGCTTTCTAATCACCATACATTTGTTTTTAATCTATTTAAAAGTAATTCCTCCTTCACAAATATTTCCATTGTCGCACTGCTCAATTATTTATGAAAAAGTTATTATTTTAGTTTGATTTAAAACTGAAAACTTTCCTGCACACTCCAATCACCCTAAAGTGATTACTTTAATTCATTCATGTGAATCAGATAAAATAAACTAATTATTCTGACATGAGGTGCAGTCTTGTAAAAACAGAAAAAAAAAAACATTTGTGCTGAAAATTAACTCTAAAGACTTAAATAAAAAACGAAAAGAACAAACAAACTGTTGTGTTGAAACTTTTACAATCTGATAAACAATCTATTAAAACCAACAGCAAGACTTTTTCAAAACAAAAAAAATCACAATTACTAAGGAAGAGACTGAGAAGAAAATTAGGATTAAAATAAAAACTGTGTTCTTAATTTATTTTTCTCCATTTAGTTTGTATATATGTTTTTTATTCTAATTAATTTGAATTTTTTACAGTGCTATAGCTGCAAAAATATTTAAACATTCCCAAGTTTTCTTCTATTATGATAACATGTAATCAACCAACACAAATGGGCACATAGTGATAAGTTAAAAGGAAATAGAGCAATAACATGATTTACTGAAAACAAAACTACCCTTAAATCCAAGATCCCTGAATGATTTCTAAGCAGATAAAACTTTTATTCCAAAGTCCCTTAATCAGTTCCAACAGTTCAGAACTTGGTATCTTAGTATAAATACAGCTGTTCAATGAAGACATCTAATGTTTGTAGAGAACAAACAACATCATGAAGACCAACAAACACAGCAGGCAGGTCAGGAAGAGATGTATTTAAAGTCCAGCAGCTCCAGCTTTGAACGTCTCCAGAAACATCAGACCATTACCTGAAAGTGGAAAGAGCATAACCCAACTGTATGGCCACCAAACTGTTATGTCTGGCCACAAAATCTGAAAGACTAGACAGGAGAGCTTTAATCACAGTGATGGCTAGAAGGCCGGCTATAGCTCTACAAAGATCCCAGCTAAGGCATGTTTTTAAAATCACTGCTAGTTCATAGAAATCTGCTCTTTATGAAAAATTGACTGGAAAAAAACCCGCTGCTGTTGGTGGTCAAAGGACCCGGGGTCCCCCTGTTAGACTTCTCATTGGCACCACACTGTATGAATATGTGTATTTGATAACTAAAAGTAGTGTAAAATGTTTTAGGGGATAAATCACTATATAAGTACAGGCCTTTACCATTTACCATGTTTACATTAAAAACATGGTTTCCATCAGCGACAGGCTGATGGGATGTATTTCTTCTGCATGAAAAATGAAGCTGATCCGAGTTTAAGAGAAAGATGACAAAACTAAATACAAAGAGAAATCTGCAAGAAAACCTGTTCTAAACTGACAAATAATTAAACATGGGGTGGAGTGTTGCCTTTCTGTGGGACAACATCCTTAAACACTCAACCAGACCAAGATACTGTGGTTTCGTTCCAAGCTCATTTAGTATTCTAAGCCAAAGTCCAGAAATTCACTGAAGGACCTGTGACAAATCCAGTTGGAGACATACATTAAAGACCTGGAGCTTTGATTGCAGGATAAGGTGGCACTTCAGAGTAATAACACAGGCTGAAAAATAGAGATGCTTATAAGATTATTAAGAATTATAAAAAACCAACAGGTCTTCACTAAAGGAATGAACACATAAATGTAACTGAAAAAAAGTTATCTCAGAATTGACCAAGGAATAAAAAACATAGTTTATGTGATTTCCTTCCTCTGAATGTAGCTGAAAACTGGTGTTTTAGGAAGCTAATAGAGCAAGATTAAGAAATGAGTGGTCAAGTCTTGACAAAGTGACAGGTAATATTTAACTAATGAAATATGAACAGTATCCTTTTACTGTGGGGATGAAAATCAAAGTTTGAATGATCAAAAATGAAAATTAGGTTCTAAAAAGAAAAGGTTTGATGCATTTAAATGAACCTTTCCCACACTTGATAGAAATAGGAGGCATATAGATGTGCTTTTATTCTTTGTTACACATAACAGGACTTGAACCCCGATCAGATATTGCTCATATTACGGTTTCAAAAACCTTTATTGTCACTATGAAACTATAACTAATTTCTGTAGACCGGTGGCTTAAAAAGCACACATTACACCTAGATAAAAAAAATAAAACCACTTGTATATAATATGGAGCATCCTTAGAAGAAATATACATACATAGAAATGTGGTTTCGAAGGAAGAAGTTGTTTTATGTCTGTTTTTTTCTATTATTTGATGTGTTTTACTAATATAAATGAATAAAACATCAAAACATCAATGAAACACTTGCAGTGCAGCCATTATTTATTTTCAGAGTCAACCTGATGGTGTTTTTTAGGTATGAGCAACTGGGCTACAGTTGTATTCTATGGTCTACATTGTTAATGTTAATGTGACCCAACTCATTCAGTTTTAATGTTTATAGAGCTGCAGTCTCACGTGCATTTGTGAGACACAATGTAGATGATGTCTAATACATCTGCATCTAATTTCAACAGCTAAATGCCTTAATATGCATTCATCTTTTTTTAACTTTCTCACATTTTTTGTTATTTTCTATCAGTGGAATATCCTCCTGTTTGTCGAATATCAAATTAAGCAGCTGATGATCATAGACAGCCTCCACCTTTATTTTGTTTATGATTTTTAAAGGCCACTTCTATAAATAATGTTATTGCTAATGATAATCTGATGGATTAATGTCATCAAAAAATGCTAGATAAACAGGATGATTTTTAAAATGCAAAACAAGAAACAAACACTTAAACTGAGTAAATAAGAGGAAAAGTTTAAAAGCAACATGTCTATTGTGTCGGTGATTAATTTAACTGAAAAGCAACTGGTGCCATGATGACAAAGAGAGGATAAAAGACAGAAGCTGTTAGAAGAAAAGAAGGGACAGGGTTAGACCATGAGGGGGAAAAATGAGTGTTTAAATGCTTAATCTGTTCAAGAATACTAGCGTGTGGAGTCTGAGTCACTTCAGAAAGCAATTGTGTGAGAACAAAGACAGTTGCCACAATAATCAAAGTTTTAAAACCTTGATGCAAAAAAACTACATAATGGTTAAACATTGATTAGTTTTATAAGCTTTACATCCTGTTGAACAGCTGTCCCTCTGAAGCACAAATGAGTCTCAAGCATGTTTTCAAAACCAGGGCAAAACAAAGTTAAGATCAGGGAATCAGATTTCTTAATAATTGTTTTCAAAGAACACATTATAGTCACACTTATTTATGCAGAGCTTTTAATCTCAGTGCATTTTGTCCTCACAATGAACAATGAGCATATTGGGGAAAATATGCATTCTGGCTTTTTTTTACAAAGACACTTCGATATAGGGAGCTTAGAGTCTGGAGGGTAAGACCTGATTTTATTCCCTAAGAGTCTGGTCCTGTTAGACCTTAAGCAACCACTGAATGTTTGAGTTGTTTAAGAAACAAGAAAATCAAATTTTCTTTCTTGAAAACTTTATTATATTTACAGTTTTTAAACAGCATTATATACTTTTTGTTTGTTTTGTTTTTTTTAATTGACATTGAGAAAAATATAAAAAGAAACGTCACTTTTTCTGTAGCTATTTGTCTTCAATTGCAGCTAAATTCTTCTGAGACTGAAAGAATATTACAACAAATTCAACCATCTTCTATCATTTAACACCTAACTTATTCATAAAGTATAAAAAAACACTGAGTAGAGTTTAAATTGCTTGCAGAGTTGAAGCCTTCTGTGTTGTTTTTGTCCAGTTGGTCAGTGTCTGCAGGGTGTTCTTCTTCATAATGGGAGGTCCATCTTAGCTCTCTTGTTCGTTTCAGATTTCTGCAGCTAAACTGCAGGTCAAGCCGCAGACATGGTGCCCACTGATAGATTTCATAAGAGAGTACTGGATACCCTAAAGTAATTATGGCAGCATTTTGTTTTTTTGTTCTCTTGATGATTTCCCCAGGCGTCTCTTTTCAAAAGGAAGACAATGCGTGCAGTCATTTCTATATTTTTGTTTTTCACCATCAGCGAGAATACTGCTAATAATTCTTTCTTTCTCAAAGGTAAACTGTACCACTGTAATGGGAAGGGTCAGCTGTGAAACAAAGCAAATGTCTTGTTTTGTTATCCTTTTTAAACCTATTATGTGTTTTTATGAATAAACAAAGCCTGATTACTTTGAGCAAAGGGACTTTAATTTAAACTATTGAAAAAGATAATATTTTACTTATAAAGTCATACATGGAACTTAGTTGGAGAACCCGGAAAACCTTCAGAACTACTGGTTTAGAAATGTATTGGGTTCAGGTGTGATCTGGTGTTATTTTTGACAGTAAGAAAGCATGAAAATCCATGAAACATGTTGAACATTTGAATATACTCCTATAAAATGTGTCCTTTTAAGGTTTTTACTTTGGAAATAAGCGTTAGAAAAAGCTTCTAAACACCAGATTTTCTCTGGTGTTTAGAACAATTTGATACCAGCCTTGAAATATGAACATGACAGAAATCATTTTAAAAAACTTTAAAAAACGTTTTGCTCTTCTGTTGACCTGTCCAAGGTGTGCCCCACTGTTGGTCGACTGACTGTTAGAGAAAGGCACCCACCTATAGATGGATGGATGCTCCTCTGCTATGCATCATCCGTTTATGTTTTTTTTTTAGTGAAATAGCTGCTTGTGGGATTTGGATTTTTTTGGATTCTTAGAACGAAGAGCTTTGCAGCACACGATTTCTTTTAGAAATACAAGAAAGCTATATATCTTATATGAAATTAAGTGTTTAATTCTTTTTTGCTTTATTTTCATAAACATAAATTTTATCTTATTTTACTGCATCTACTTTCGTACTTTAAGATGACATTGTGCATTTTTAATTAGCGTTATATAGATACATTTCTATAACCCAGGATAGCAAAAAGGAGGAACAGAACGAACATAAAGTGCTTTCAGATATCAAGAAGACCTTGAATATTTGTTTAAATATTTTGATTCTGTTTTATACATTTTGACACTTTTGATAATCCAACAAGAATCATTTAAGATAATACAATTTTTGGACATTGTTCATCTTCAACACCAAAATAAAATCTATTGATCCACAGTTAAGTATGAATATAGTATCAATGATATATCAGATGGTTGGCCAGAACCTTTCCCCTACAGAATATGCAGGGTAATGTGAAAAAGGACTTCAAGGACACCTAGGATTTGGGGCTTTTGGAAAACTGGCCCCTGAGATCGGTTCAGTCAGAACAATTTTGGCGCTGTCTTTCTCAGACCTCTTCCTGAATAGTTAGGTTATCCTCAGCTATTTTCTATATTTGTGCTGCTATATGTTTGGGCTACTAGATCACATAGGGACCACTTGTCCTCATCCTGCTTCATTCTATCTCTATTCTCCCATTCTGCATTATTTATCAAGTTTTACTCATAACTCTGTGCTTTGTCTGCTTTTTCCCATCTTAGTAGCTTCATCTGGTCTCTTCCTGTTCGGCTGTAACTACCTTCTGGATGGAAATATCAGCTGTGCTGCTACCATCAACACCTTGGTTTATAGATGTTGGAGCTTGGCCTGTGTTTCAGTGTTGTCCTGTTTCTCTTACTGTGACTAACTGGATGTGCTCTCCTTCATCCTCTGACATGGGAGCTGGCTTGGAGCTTGTCTGCCTGACAGTTATCTTTTATATTTCTGCTTCTTTCTGTATGTCTACTTCTGTCTCCTTGAACCCCAGTAGGCTTCTGCAGATGGCTGCTCACAATGAACCAGGTTCTGCTGAAGTTTTCTTCCTGTTAAAAGTGAGTTTTTCCTCTCCACTGTCTCTACAGTCATGCTTGGTGGGAGGGATTGCTGTCGAGTCAATGAGTCGATGCAATCAGCAGGTTTTCCTTTGATAGTAAACTTTGAACCAATCTGATTGTGTGAATTTCTTGAATTGTCTCTGTAAAGTGCCTTGAGATGATGTGTTCTGAATGTTAATTAAGTAAAATTAACTGAATTGAAAGATTTTGCAGAAAACAGTGAAACTTAGCACAGATGTTGATAAAGGAAATGCACTGTTTATACCACCGTATTTAGGGAATATTTCAGCTGTATTTAATCCAGCAGAAGCAGACTAAAAGCATCTTTCCTCCCCAGAGCTGTGAAAGAAATCCAGTTGAGTTCATCAGTTTAAAAATATGTATTAATCCCAAACAGAAAGTAAATGCGACCTGCCTCTGTTATGGATGTCTTTGGGTTGGATGGATGGATGTCTTTGGGCTGGCTACATGCTATTCTCTGCTCTGCTTCTGATAATTAGAGAGAGTAGGTACTCCTGTCTTTCCCCTAATTACCCTTATTGCTGTCTGGTGTTATCCTGTCTGTTAACACCAGCCTTTCACAGTTGGTCTGTCATTGCTTTTTGAGCTGTATTCCGGGTGGTGGTGTGCACCACTGCTTTTCTGTATTCCTGTGCTCGCCGTGCCCTCACTGGATTCTCATCGGCTTCAGACTCTGGTCACTGCCTGGACTGCCTCAGCCTGCCATCAGCCTGTTCAGAGGTCTGCCTACTTCCCAAGGTCAGCCGACCTTATCCGCATCTTTAAAAAAAATGTTTAAAGCGCAACACTGGTTCCAGCTGAACTATTGGCTTCTCTTTCTACTTCAAAACATCAGGAGTTACTCTAAAGGTCTTCCATGCCAGGCAATGTGTATTCGATGCTAAGCTCAGTGATTGATTAGTAAAGATGACTGCTAAGTTATCTCTGTTATGCCGCAACTAATTTTTTATTAGTAAATTGAAATCCACCTGGACATGACTCTAACTGGTTACCATGGCTACACTCACTCTCTGGGCCTTAATGCTTAATTCTATTTTTTTTTATTTTATCTGATTGTCTTGCATGGTCCTTCACATTTCCAAATACATGCAATGTATATATTTCTTTTTTCACTCTGAAGGGTTTAAATAGTACCAACCCCGCATTTTTTATATATGATATATTTTTACATGCTGCAGCTTTATATAGGCTTTATGTTCTTAGTTACTAAGGTATGTCTTTAGCTCCCTCTTTCCTTTTAAAATGCTCCTGCTGCTGCTCTCTGCCTCATAGTATAATAAATTCTTTCATTTGAAACTTTGACACCACACTTCATATCAGGCCCGAGAACAAGGAGCCGGGAGGGGGCACAGGGCAGCCGAGCTGTGAATAGACCTCATCAGCGACGGTGCGGGTTCACATCCCTATATTAGTTATACTGGAGTCACCCTCCCCAACCTAAGGCAAATAAGCCACTTAACGCAATTATTTGCAATCACTAAAGGTGGTATTCATTATAAAAGATTTTTTTCTTTCTTTGCCGCAACATAATTTCCTATTGTTCCTGTGAAAATGGCAACCAAAAGAGCATTTTAAGTGTTATTATGGAACAGAGGGCTTTTTTTTCCAGGAGTAGGCTTTCAAAGCCTGAATAAACTTTTAAATTGTGAGATAAAACTCTGCTTTACTGCACAGTGACCCATGCTGAGGGAGAAATGGCATTCTTCAGGAGCATATTGTATTGGGCATGATTTGTAAATAGGAGCCTTTTACACACAGCACAATGCTCCATCATGAATATTTCAGTAGTTACACTTTTCAAGCTATTGTAGTACTTGGACTGTTTTTATCAACCTTATCAGGAGGTATTGTGGTTTCAAATTTTTCATCTTAAGCAAAATCATCTCTTTAGGCAAAAGAAAAACCACCATAAACTTTTTCTCTCTTGTTTATCTGTCCATCCGTTTTTATCATATTGCAGCTAAAAGAGCAGCAGCCTTACTACCTTTGCCCTCCTGTCTGCACCGGCCGAATTGTGCGACTTAGTGCCAAATAAGTAACTAATTAACAACTCCCTCACGTTGCTATACGTTTTTTTTTCTCTCTGCATATTTCTGCCTTCCAGATAGTAATGCAATTAGGCACAACAATTTTTTTTCCATCACAAAATTGCTTAAGTAGATGTAATTAGGGAGTGAATGTTTTGATGAGAAGAGAACTTATGGAATACATCCATAAACCTTCCTGCTGGAACATCCTAAAGTTGCTGTAGGAATTGTGCATCTGTAATGTCTGTAGTTTCTATTTTAATACAATACTCCACATGAAGATTAGGAGCATGATTGGTTGCTATAATTGTTCTTCTGTTTCTGGATAAGTGCCTCCGTCTGTATTCTGGTCATTTTAGTAGAAACTTTGTTGTTTCTGCTTTACTGGATAGAGTCTTTATTAAACAAAAGAATAAATATAAAATGTAATGACAGTCAAAAATCTTTGATTGACAGCATTTTATTTAATAATTTGTTTGTTCTTTAATGTAATTCTTCAAAAAAAAGGTGAAAAAAGGAGCTTAGTGTTTATGCAGGATAATCAATATCAGAAGAATGAATCTTTGTTTTATTTAACAGGTAAATGAACAGCATCTAAAAGAATCAATTTTAAAGGAAAAATATCATGATTAGAGAAAACCTTCCCATCATGCTTTGTAAAACTTACATATTAATTAATAAGATATATTAATTTCAAAATTTCCTAAAACTTTGAGCTGTATTTCAAGGCATCACATTACAAAGAAAAAAAGCTATATACTTTAAAAGCAATAAACTTACAGTGCATCAAAATTGCACATCAAGTTTTTCTAATAGGATCTGGGAAAGGAAGCATCAGTATCCAAAGAGCCTATTTTGCCTCAGCTCCGCAAAATATAAATCTCAAGAGCATCAAAGCAACATGACCTTTTAAAAATATCAATCTTTATAAATATAATCTTTACCTAAAAAATGTTTCATGGTTTGATTTTCAGCTAAAGCACAGAAAAGTAAACAGTTTGCATAAAATTAAAGAAATCACCAAAAGAATATATTTACTTTTAATGGTTATTGATGTTTATGTTCTTTATTGTTTTATAAGTATTCAAGATACTGTATAAAACATTGAGAAACATTTAAACCTCGCCGGTTATAATAGCAACACATGTCTTTTGAAAATGTCTCAGTTTTTTATTATTACTTTCCTAAAATACTGAGAATTACCTCTGAAGCTGAAAGTCACCAACCCCTTTGACCTGGAAGACAATGAGACCAGAGCAATGCAGGCAAAGGAACAATGAGAAACAAGTTTTAAAAACTAAATTATCTGTGCTGAAGATAAAAAGCAGCAGATACCGATGAGTCAGGTGAATAAAAAGCAGAGGCTCTTCAAAGCAAAACATAAGGTAAAAAACTGTAATGATAATAGAGGAACTAAAATAAGTAAAACATTAAATAAAGTTGACGGCAGGTGTGTCAAGACTGTTGTGATCAAAATAATAACTTATATCCTAACTATGCTGTGTTAAACAGTAGATGATGGTGGATGACTTTCAGAATATTTAGAGCTTCGAGGAGCTTATGTTAAATAGATTTCTCCCTTCTAGAGTTCTTGTTTTTTGCTTTTTTTCAACACTTTAGTATTTTAGATTATCAACTTAATTGTTTCTGATTTAAAAAAAGACCAGAGTGAATGCAAAGCGCTGTCCAATGCTCCTCAGGTGTGAAACAAACTGCCTTAAAAAACTGAGATGTGCAGGATCTGCTGACTGATGTTTACTGCAGTTTTTCTTATTTATTCTTATCACATTTTTTCATTTAACGAAATGCTTATTTCAACATTTCTTTATTTTCATGTGATGCTTGATTTCTTTTTACCACCATTCCCTTACATGTATTTTTGTTTGAATGTGATTCCTCCACGTTAGGTCCTATATTTTGTGGTAAAGCTCAAGTGTGTGAATAATGCCATACCAATAAGCTTTCCTTGTCTTATGACATTTCAAGTTGGCCTCTCTGGGGTATTCTTAAACCCAAATACATCAGGTTTTATCAGGTTTCTGTCCCTTCTGTCTCATTTCAAATCAAACCCAGTTCTAAGCATAGCATCTGAAGCGCTTGCTGCCAATAAGTCCCAAACAGAAAATGAATTTGTGGAGACATCTGTGTGAAAACTGGAAGCAGCACGATGCGTCACAATCGCCTCTGATCAGTTACAAAGGGAATAAATAATTCATGCTGGAGCAAACGAGTCTAATTAGCAGGCAGTTTGGGTCCTTTGATAAAGCCGAGGACTAATTCTGTGAAGGGCAGGAAGCTCTGTCATCAGTCAGCCCTGAACAGATTAGCATCTATTATGAATGAGGGACGAGCAGCCTGGTGAAACCGAGTGTGTCCAAGAGACAAACTTAATAACTCCTGCGTTGGGACGCACCTTCCCTAACCAACCCCCCTCTCTGACTAGAGCACACACACACACCCGCCCTCCTCTCACCCTCTAATCAGGCAACACAACCATACTGCAGTTCCATAGTGTGCAGGTAGCAGCAGTAGAGTCCATCACCCTGACAGCTGTGGAAATACATTCGCCATACTGCTTTAAGCAGGATCCACCAGGATTTAATAGCACGCTTAAACACAATAGGGATCCCTGACAGCCTCACCTCTCTTCCATGCCTCTTCTCCACTATTCAAAGCAAACACCACTGAATCCTAACGCAGTGTGTCCTCCTTTTAGGAGGATTTGTCGGAGCTGCTCAGAGTTCAGAGTTTGTGCTCCATCTCTTCTTCCTGTGAGAACAACACAATTGAGGCCAATTAGAACTGAGCGTGACAAGCAGAGGTCCTGGTATCAGGCGGGACAAGCGTGGGCGGGGTGAACTTGTCAGCCCTACACTGAGGGAGATAACAATAAATAGCTAATAATGGCACTTAATTGAGCTTGATTAAGTTGATTTGTTATGAAAAAAAAAAGCTGCAAATGGTTGAATTGACAAAAGATGGATTTTAATAGATAGAAAATACTGTTGGGGCTTTGCTGCACAAAGGGGCTGCAGAGGGAAAATAAGGTAACGGATAGACCCTGAATGGGTCCTCATGAGACATATTTGAGATAATTAGATAAATTTCACTCTAACATACACCTCTCAGTCAAGGACACCGTGATTAACATGTTATATTTCTCATACATCTCCAAGAAACGGCTGCTCTGATTATTTCCTCGTTCCCAACAAGTGCAATATGTTCATACAGTATATGAATGTGGTTAAATGCTATAATGGGAGCAGTAATGACTGCCAGATAATTATCCCTCCCACTCCGACTTGACGGCTGCTGAATTTCTTTCATTTCACCACATAATTGTCTGTGATTGAACTGGAGATTTCATATAGTTTTCTGTTCTTTCAGGCTGAGTTGACTTTCCACAAGGATGGCGGATGGATGTCACAGGGGCCCCTACATGTCTCCCGAATTGCCCCGTAAACAACAAGAAATAGTAAGCGAAGTTTCCCTTCCCTTTGAATGTGCCGCCGCCAATTTTCCCTCGAAAGCCTCAGAAAGTCAGATGAAGGGAAGTTTAATTAAGTAAGAACCTGTTGAGGAAGATTTCCAATCATGGTCTTCAGAATGAGAGCATTCAGCGTATTCATCTCCAGGCGATGTGCGCTCTCTTTATCCAAGTGTGAGCTGGAGTTCTCTAGAGGGACCCCAGTTAATTGAATACATTAAAGTGTAGCGCCTGGGGCTTTATTTATTTTTCTACTTTAGTCAGGCTTGTTTAAAGGAGACCAACTGCTGATGTTTGGCCCCTTCTAGGGTATAAATGGTCTCTACACTGGGAGTGGTGTGCCGGAGCAGCGGCTTGAGAAGGGATCTGATTTAATCCACTGCTTCCTTTATTCACCAAGCCCCCTGAGACTGAACCTAGTTTGTATACTTGGCAGTTGTTCAAATGTGCATCTTGGCCCTTCAGGCCACACATTATTCAGCTATGGGACTTTAATATGGAAAGCTGTTGTGTTTTTATTTTGTTCCCTTTAAAGCTCGTCTGCTGCTCCTGTTGTATTCTTGTAACTCACTAGATAGACAATACCTACTCCACTTTTCAACATAAATAAGTTTTACAGTTGTGGCAGGATCTAAAAGCTGTAGCTTGATGAAGTTTTTCTTTTTTCCCTTCATTTTAAATGACATATTTTAATGGATTTGTGCCAACAATTATGTCACACATTCAGACAAAAGTTCTTTCCTGAAATATGTGCAATATAATGCAAAAATAAAATAAGAGAAAACTAGTGTTTTCACGTATAATATAATTAATAATTATACTATAATAATAATAATTGTTTCACAAAAATTCCTCCTGCTTTTTAGGTTGATCAAAGTGTCTCGGAAATTTTGATTAGTACTTCATGTCTACCTGTTTGACTGAGGTGTAAATATTATACACATTTATTTGTCTTTGCCATTCTTTAAAATTATAAATACAGGGGAACATGCTAATTGATCTTTAAAGATGAAGCAAGGTAACAAGAAAGTAGTTCCTCTCCCAAATTTGCCATATCTGCTTTCATAAAAACATTTAAAATAACAGCAGATTTCTATTCCCTTGTCATACTTTATGTTGCTTCTTTTTGACAACTTTTCTTACTTTAGGGCCTGACTGACACAACTAAAGGAAGCTAGGAGAATATATTCCTTTTCTGAAAATCTTAAGTTGTAGGATCTTGGCCTGTTTTAGCTATTAGGCAAATACTGTGTGGTATTGGTTAGCAGTGCTAAGGTTTAGACATATATGCCCAATTAGTGTGAGGTAAGTTTTTGAGGCAGCTCAAACTGGCAGAATTATTAGACTTTGATGATTTGTTCAAATCTGCTTTTACTTGTTCCTAGATAAAAGCTTAGTTTCTCTTGGTGTCTCGGGGAATCATCATTACTCAGTAAAAAGGATAAAGGAGGGAAAAAAAATCTTCAAAGCTTTGTATCACAGAACTGTATCTAAATTTTTGTGTATTTTTAATTTTGCAAAAAAAAGTTTAACTGATTTAAAACATTACCTCGGTTAACACAGAGGATGTTTTGACTATCTTTCTAAAAATGTAAGCTCAGCAAAGTCATTTAAGTCTATGCAAAGTATTCTCATTCATTATCAGGTTATCCTTTTCAGGCTTCAAGGCAAAGAATTGCAAAAATAAATTCTAACTATAAAGATCTTTTTGTTGTCAGTTGGAACACAGAGAAAAAATAAGTTGTTTATCAAGTTTTAATTGTGAATTATCATAAATTTCTGCCAATGTGATCTTGAGTGTTTTTCTGATGCTTTAACTCCAAGACTCAACTCTTATTTTTTTGTATTTTAAGTAATGTTATGGCAGGTTTCAATTATCTTAGATGTCATGAAGCTACCTGTGGGAACGTGCTTAAAAATGGAAAGGTTTGTGCAAAGACATTGGGCCTTATCTTCAAAACGTTTGCACATCTTAAAAAAACATGTAAGGTGTAAAGTGGTTCCACATGCAAAATAGCAGACAGCATGTGAAAAGTTGTAAAGATGCAGGATATGCATATGTAAGTATTTACCACATGCTAAGCATTTCTTAAATCTACAACTCAAATGCAGATGCAGCATTTAGCACTTTTGAAGGTGTGAAGTCATGCAAACCTTTTTTAAATTATTGCAACCTAAAAGGAGGCCTTGGTACAATGATAGGTGACAGAAAGAGATTCTGACCTCATGTTAAAATATTTGGACCATCAGAAATAACCAATATAGAATAATAATAATAGAGAAAAAAACATCTGGGCAGGCATAAATCAATGCACAAGGATGAAAGGAAATGTTTATACAAATAACTAAAAGACAATTACCTACATACAGTGACATGCTTATTAAAAAATGAAAAAAATAATGTTTAATATAATATAACAGCTATATCTTACTTGTGGCAAGAAGGATAGCTTATTTCTACTTCAATGTTTTTAAAAGGGCTGTGGACAAAGTACACCCAAGTTTTATGAAATGAATATGCGCCTACCTTGTTTTACAGTATACTGGGTCAAGTTGCTGCTTTTGTTGGTGGAGAGTCCAGAGAATCTGTTAAGAGCATAATCTGTTGTAAATGACTGAAACTCCTTCTCTGTCAGGTAATGCAAGCAGGGATCAACAGACGGAGACAACTCTCCAATGTTTGATGATATTTTATATTTATCTTTAACTTTTTAATGTCATTTCATTCAATTTTACTTTTGTTTGTAGCACTTTGAGGTAGTTTATCAATGTGAAGTCCAGTATAAATAAATACAATGTTTTCATTGTTAGTATTTTATAAATAAATATTGCCATCATTACCTCCAACTACGTATTTTCAAACCTCATCTTTCTTTTATGGCCAGTTATCCCCCTCAAAGTGCCACAAGCAATCTGCTCATTTAAACAAACTGGTTCTGTGCATCTTTTCATTTGCATATCGATCAACAGGCCCATTTGTTGTACTTTCCAAAAAAAAAAAGCTGTACATAAAATTGAGTACTTCTTATTTGTAATTTTTAACAAATAGGTCCTTGGATTGTAAAACATAAAATAAACATTTGTTTAGCACATCCAATCAATCATATTATTCCAGTTTCTTAAACTGGATTAAGAAACTGGAAAATAGATTTTTACTGTAATATAAAATGCCAGCGTTTGGCAAAAAAGCCATGATGTTACATCGTTTTCTTCACATCTTTGCTTTTCTTTCAAACCAACTGTGTCTCCTTCGATAATTGCCAGCTGAGTCATGCATTACAGGGATTTTTACATACGTTTCCAGATTTCAGATTATGAAAGTAAAATAGTTCATATTCAAAGTGGAACTAAACAATGATTGTTGTTTCTAACATACAGCACAATCCTTCGGGTGCACTTCACAATGAGCCTGGAGGGAGCAGAAGCTCAGTAGGAATCACAGGTCACAGTTTGCACTAACAGCTTATCTGTTGGACTGTGGGGTGTTCCCATCATGCGATGTGTGAAATTCACACTGCAGCTCTCCCCCAAGAGGGCAGGAGGTTCAGATCCCTGGACGATACCCATTAGTCAACATGCTCCTCACCTTCTTCATCACATTTATCACCACCACACAGTGAAAGTTACTTGCACAAGCATATTATATGCTCATTAATAACCTGCTGCAGCATTCATCTTGCAGAGAGGAAATTAATTCCCTTGCTCTTATGCACTTGTTCATTTTAATGTCAATTGTCAGAAAGCTTTTTCTTTGTTTTGCTAAGCAGGCCTTGCAGTGTCCGTTCAATCACAGTTAAAAAGCTAATGGGACAATTTTTATTAGGCATTGTTAGTCAGACGGACTGTTTTGAAAGGATCAAAGTTAAATTTTTTTATTTAAGGGTAACAAACTTTTATAGAATGAAAGGAAAAACAAAAGAGGGTTTTTTTAATGCGAACAGACCCGCTGTGAAATTTTAATCAGAGTATGTACAACACTCTTATTTGAATTACTCAATATGTCTTCAAATAAAAGAGAAGGATCCAAATTTTTACATGAGCAGGGTGATAAGAAGGTATCTATGGGCCTTTATGGAGACAGATTGGATGTGATGGATTAGGATTTATACTTAAATTGAATTTTCTTGTTCAAAATGCATCCAGGAAAGGCAGCTTACTGCCTCTCTTTTAGCTTCTACTTGAATGCTGCAGGATTATTCTCATTATTGACACACATAGTGGTAAGGAGAATCTTGCCATTGGGATTTGTTTTTCTTCAATATTTGTAGGAAACATTTAATGGAGACTTAAAGATTTGAAAAAGGGGAACATATTTCATAAAAAAAAAACCCAAACCAAAATAACAGAGCTACAACATGATAGTATGGATAAAAATGGAGTGACCTAGTAAAATTTAAGACCTAAATTCAAAAGAGAATATTTGGGCAAGAAACCTCCAATCCAGCTGCACTGAAAGAAAAGAAATTAAGATATAGAGACATCCTAAAAGTTTTTAATTGTTTTATTATTGGCCAACAAAAATCTTACAGCATGAAAGAAACCAAAAAATAAAATGTTAAAAGGGAACATGCTACTGAGTGAGTTTAATCAGCCTTAGTGTGTAAAAAACTCAGGCTTAAATACTGGGATACTTCTTAATAATAAAAGGACCAAACTGAGATCCTAAATGAACCAGGTGATTAAGAGCCACCTAGCCGGACATTTATGAAGCAGGGCTGCATGTAATGAATGAAGATTCATGCTTTCGTCCCAAATTTGAATTTTTTGTACAAAATGTGCCCGAAGAAGGCAGCTGTTAATCACCTTACTGACAGGAGTAACTGCTTTCATTTAACCTTGACTGAAGATCGTGAATTCTGAAGCGTTTAATTGGATACATCATTTAACGGAACGAACAGAGCAAATTTTCACGTATTCAAAGGCTCAGATTGACAGACAGTGGCAGTAAGACCCACCACAATTAAAGCTGATCTGTATTCACTGGCCCTGTCACCCATCGCCATTAGTAATGTGACTGTTTGATCATCTCCGCAGAAAAACTTTGCTGAACTTCACCTTGTTTTGAAAGGACTAGACATAGAATGAAAGAAGAGGGTTCAGGAGGGGCTTGGGGGGGCTAGATGACAAACCACACACACACCTCTAGACCTAAAATTCCCCCTTACGCACCTTCTGTCCTGAATATGGACTATCGCAGGACAAAAGAAAACAGAGAGATTCTCACGCCATTATGTTTATTATCTCCATCAGCGGCTTAATTGAAATGTTTCAAAATCAGAAAATGACAAACGTTGGAAGTAATGGCTTTGTCTCGACGCTCTCAGCAGACAATTGCCCCAGCGATGTGAGAAACTGTGTCAAGCGGCACTCAGTGAAATGTGCGGCAGACACTTAATTGTTTTCCTGCCTTTGACTTTGGAGAGAACAAATCCAGTCTGCGTGCCAGACATTTCCTCAGTGACTAAGCCTAACCAGCCAAAGCATGTTTGGTTAAGCAACAAGCCCCAGGGTTACATTTCAGATTTTGCAATTACAGTTTTTGTTAATACACAAAATACATTGTGTTATTTAAATGAATATAGCTTTGGGATGTTTCCTTTAACCGGATCCAATGTGGAGCCTCTTAAAGTGGCTTTCCTGAGGGTCCCTTTGAGAGCGCTGGGAGGAACGATCTAGAAAAACGAATTAATTTCACTCCCTTTTAACTTACAATTGAAGAATTTTGATTTGTAGGTCATCAACAAGAGGTCTATATACATCTATGGATTGTAATCTTTGCAAAGCAGCTCAGGAGTCCTTTTTGCATTCAGAATTTTCAAATGTATTGACATACCTTCACCCCTTAACCATATTTTAATAGTGAATCGAAGTCTGGGGATTGTATGTTATAGAACAAAACAAAGAGGAGCATAAATGTTATGATGCATATTTTTTAAAGTTTTTCCAAAGATATTAATATTTTCAGTTTTCAGTTATTCCGTTTATTTTTATAGCACAAATTCACAACACCTGTCATCTCAAGGAACTTAAAATGCATTTTAATGTGTAATTATATTTAACATCCTTTACATTGATTCCCCATATAAGATCTAGATCAGCATCAATATTCCTCAGAAGGTATCAGTTGGTAAGTAGAGTCTGTTTGTAGGATATGGTAACTCAGTGTAGATCCTAACTGTTCTGTGCTTAGAGGTCTTAGATATTAGAGAAAGACAAACACCATGAATATCCAGGAGCAAAACAGGTCAGGGTTTAAAACAGAATAAGGTTCTAAAACACATTTCCTGCTTTAACAATCTCACAGAGTACTTTTTAATCCACCATTCAAAAATTAAGAGACTTAGTTGTAAATCTACCAAGAGATGGTTGTGGAACTGAATGGGCCTGACAGGCTGGGGAAGGAGAACATTGCTCTGTGAAGCATCTAAAGGGTTCATGATCATTCTTAAATGGCTGCAGATATGTGCACTTTGCAAATCTGGACTTTATTCAAGTAGAACTAGTGCAGCAAACCACCTAAGGGGCACAGCAAACTTGCAAAAGAAGGTGTTTCTGTTCAGATGAACAAAATGGCAAAACCTGGAGAATATGTCATTGATATGTTAGGATGGCCTAGTTAAAGTCCAGATCTAAATCAACCTTTGAGTCTATGGAAAAACTTCAAATAAGATGATTCTATTAATCCAGTCAGATGGAGCTTAAGCTATTTTTTCATTAGAAAGTGCAAACATTTCAATTTGTCATTATAATAAGATGACAGAAACATCCACCAAATGAATGGCTCCTTAAATTGCAGGGAAATATGTTCTGTAGAGAATCAGGAGCGCTGATTGAAGTTCTCTCTCTAAAAAAAACCTACACATATTTTTGTTAAACTATACAATGATGTGCAGCTTTCTGTGTAACCTCATAAAATCTCCTAAAATCCAAGTTTGAGGATGGAGTGTGACAAATGTGGAAATGTTTAAAGGTATGAATACTTCTGCAAAACGCTGTAACTGTTGCTCAAAGCTCAGCAGCATTGAGTTCTTCATGCCATCCCCATGGGAAAAATCCTCTCAAAGATTTAGCAACTGTGAGTGATAACAACATCCTGCAGCTGGATTTGATCATTGCTGCCATTTTTCTAACAGAAGAAAGGAGTGCTAAAGGAAATGCAGATTAAGGAGACCAAGAGTCAAATCCTCTCGACTGTTGTTCATTCTGCCACTACCACAACACAAACCATGTGTGCTGCTTTTAAGTGGTGAAAATAATCTTAAGATTACAGAGTGGTCCATGGTGCTAATTGTCTGAGAGCTGTTTTTGTTTTGCTCCCATTAATTCTCCCTTCAAGAGCTCGCCCAGAATGCTTTTTTTTTTACTAGATTTGGTCAAACTGTTAGCTTTGGAGATATTATCTGATGTCAAATGTAATGAGGGAATCATCATTTCAACATGTGCGGTGGAAACAGAGCCTCACACATGTTCTGGGGACAGCTGTCGTAACAGATTTGAAATGTGAAGAATTTCAGATGAGAGACTCTCATCAGCAGCTCATCGATGTGTGTGTCGGGCCTCTTGCTCACAGAAGGAAGGCGGCGGGTTTGAGCACGTGTGAGAAACTTGGCAGTCTCAAGAGTAACAAGTTCTATGTCTGACTAACAGAAACATTAAATATGTTTATAGAACATAAACCTTTAAACCCAAAATGATGATTTTTTTTTTAAAAAAAAAGCAAAACAGTTCTTCCTGCAGCTTCCTGATTTCATTCATGGAATGAGTCATTGTGCTTATTTCAAACCTCATACAGGTAGACGCCCCTGATCAGTCAGTTACTGCTGTTACAGTGCCTGGCGAAAGTATTCAGCTCCCTTTAACCTTTCGACCTTTTGCCATATTTTAGGTTTTAAACGGACCTATGAGACAGTCACAGAGCAGGTGCATTTATATGGAGACTTGTTACACACAGGTGGAATCTATTTATCATTATCAGGTCAACAATGGATCATTCAAAGATCCTCACTGAACTTCTGGAGGTAAAGGGATCGATTCATTTTTCACACCCCGCTCTTTTTTTACCTGTTACAATAGTTTGAAATATCCAATAAATTTTGTTCCCCTTCATGATTGTTTTCCACTTGTTGTTGATTCTTCACAAAAAATTACAATTTTATATCTTCATGTTTGAAGTCTCAAATGTGGCAAAAGGTCAGAAGGTTTAAGGGGGGGTGAATACTTTTGCAAGGCATTGTAGTCTGGGACACTAAGAAAAAATGAGACAGAGATGTTTTGTCACCTGCAGGAATCTGGGAGCGGTTTAAAAGTGACCCGGCATCAGGCTCAGGGCCTTTTAGCTTTGAAAGTTGGAATCTTTAGAGTTTGCTTCACTTGTTTGATGCAAATGGCTTCTTTAACTCCTCTGGTCCTCAGACTAGTGTCCCTTGTCCTTGAGGCCAAGGTACACAGTTCAGTCTTATCTCAATGAGCTGCTCTCACATGTTGAGCTGTACGTCTTTGGGATTTCTCCAATAAACGTTTGTGGTCAAGCCACTCAGTATATCATCTATGTCAGCAACCAACACCAGTCAGTCTGCAGCAGCTTGTCATCTATTACGTACATGGATAGATTAGAGTAATTCATAACTTTGTGCTCTTTAATAGCATCATTTATCTCATATTTCTAACCTTTTATGATGAATTCAACAATTCAACAATCTTATGATAAAAACAGTTAATATAACAAGATTCATTTGATTCATTTTAGTGACCAAATTTAGAGAATGTTAACGATATCAAACTATGTCCTAATGGATTTGTTTTGTTTAATTGTCTCATTGAGACTGAAATTCATCTTTAAAAAGTTGGTGAATAAATATAGCAAAGATATATATCGACAGATTTAAACATAACCGCTTTATTATAAAACAAACATGTAAAGATTTGTAGAAGGATGTTTTTTGATTGCTAATGTACATTTAACCAGTTATTTTCTAATGCAGATGTTGCGCATGGATAAAAGAAAAAAAATAGAGGATGCATTGTTTTTATCATATAAAATTTGTGTACAGATATGTCCAGTATATGAATAAGTGATGTAATACCTGTTTGTAGCTGGATGTATTTCGTTGTGCCTACAGCTCTATCAGTCATGAGTGATTAAATCTCAGCTTTTGAGTTTTAAGAGATGGAAGGAAAGAAAAAAATGTGTATTGTTACATTCTTGAACTCAATTTAACAAAAATCCTGGTTAGCTTCCTTCCTTTTGCCCTAACGAGAGTTCAGCAATACCATCACATGTCTATACTGTTAGAATAAAAGATAAAGAAGGAAGTGGTGCTGGGGGGGGGGGGGGGGGATTGCTGCCCCCACACCACACCAACCACCATCCATTTATTTACCTCGAGACAGCCTCCCTCTGCTATTCCTGCGATCCAGCAGAGGCCGTCACTTCTGTGGGGTTAATGGTGATGCAGGGCATAGCAGCATGCATAGGCGCCTTCATGACTGATTGATATTGTTAGGTATAAGGCTATAATATTAAACAAATGGTCCATTCTAAAGGGGAGCCCGCGGGGGGACTTTGAAAATCCTTGCTGTGAGGCAGAAAGCGACTGCCGAAGCACCACTCAGGCACAAAAAGTAAGTGGAAGCACTGCAGAACTGCTGTCTTTTAAATAAAAGTATGTGATTGTCATTGTGAGTTGACTTTAGGGTGCCTTTTGTCTGTTGCAGAACTTTTACATCCTTTGCCGGATTACCTACCATTATCTAACAGTTTCTTCACTTTTATATCATTTTTTTCCGGACTTAGTCCAGAAGAATTGAACCCACACACAAATACAGTCTAATCCATAGTTTCTGTGGGTTTTCTCTGATCCTGATTTGTTTAGACAGTGTTACTGTCTGCGCCTTCAGTAACTTGTGTCTGTTTTATCCACAGCCTTGGCTTCATGACCTGCAATGAATCCTGTGATGTAAGCTTTGAAGGAGAAAGTTAATGAAGTAAAAATTAATGAACCACGTGAGAAGGACCATCTCAAGGCTCCTCCATGGCCCATTTATAATGCATGATCTCTATAAAATCAATCCAATGTACGAGCTCTTTTATTTTAAGAAAAGATTTACAATTCAGAGCTCTGGTCGTATTCACCCCCCAGCAGCAACTAGCTCAAGCTTATAAGGGTTCCTAACCTAGTGTTCCTTCTTAACTCCTATAAATAGAAAAAATAAATAAAACTGATGTTTCCATGTATTCTTTGTGATATTTTGTGTGATTTCTTGATATTTAGCACTAAACCTTATAGTTAAAGCTAAAAGGAAGGACTATTTGGAGATTATTTTAGCTTCTAATCATTTTGTATATGTTAAATGATATAGTAAATACTAATTTTATTCTTTATTTGACTTTTTCCTAAGCACTAAAGACTTGTGGAAAGTTGAGGCTATCCAAAGTGGTCGATGATACCTGTATTAGAGCTCCCCCTTCAGGTAATGAGGAAAACTCTTTATATCAATGGCAAACCCTTAGACACACATTGCATGAGTGTGCAACTTAATTTATGAGAAATGTTTATGGATTGCCTTATTTTCTTATTCGTTTATCACTTTTAAAATCTGTTATTTGGAAAATATTTATTCATTCTCGACTGAATTACTGGAACATTGTTTTCTGCCTTTTTCTTATTTTGCTTTTTACTACCAGTCATTAAACTGATAGAGTTGATACCTGCAATATAAAGATTTGATACGTGATTATTACCATGTTAATATAAAAATAATTAGCATTTTCCATATTATTATGATAATTATTATTATTACACTATTTTAATGTTTTTTCTTTATTTAATGCTTTTCATCAACTTGTCCTTCCAGGTTAGTCTTTGTATTCTGGAGCAGATCTTAAATACTATGAACAGCAGGATTCCCAGGCAAGTTACGGCTATAATATCCCTAATTAAACTTTAACATATCTCCAAAAGTGTGACTTCCCTGCAGAATAAGCAGCAGATGTTGTGTTAGACGAAACCCACAGTGGCTTTTTGGACGTGCACGTGAGGAACTAAATTGCCAAGTTCAGCTGCCTGATGTGCTGAGCCCTCCACCTCTTGCGAACAATTCTGTATTTATAATGTCATCTTATCACGCTCCCCTTGAAGGCAGCAGCAAGTGCACTTATGCCTTCCTTTGTTAGGGTGAGTTGGCAATTTCCTGCAAGATGGAGCAACTGCAGGCAGCCCTTTTCTTTGATAATGTCCCTGACACCTGGACCAAACTGCTGTTTCCATCACTTTCCTGGCTGTTCCAGCCAGGAAAGGAACATGTCATAAGCCTCCTGCCACCCAGAGTCACTCACTATGCATTTAGCAGCACTTTCCTCACTGTACTTCACAGGATGTAGAGGTTAGTGCCAGTAGGGGACACTTTATGTGGAAAGTCTACATGATGAGCTGCATCAAAAATAGAAACAGTCGTTTTGTTCCCACTAGATGTTTGCTCCTATCATATTTGTCCAGGAATTATCGTGTATTCAGGGTAGTAGATTGGTTTTAATATAGTCCACGTTATTGTACTATGTAAAGCTGGTTATTAAGCAGCAAGCCTGAACGAGTGTTTATTACAGAGGCCTGACAGATTGATTCTAAATTATAATTAATCAGTTGATTTTGACCCACAGATTGTGATTGTGCCCTGTGAGTTTCATTTATTCAGCTTTTCTTCTGGCTCGGCTACAATCACCATAGACCTGCAGGACTCTCAAGCAAATTAACAGTGTTCACGCTACCCTGCAGCCATAATGAAAATATCAGTCAATCAAAAGCTGTATTATGCTGTGAAATCCTACCACATATCTCCAGGACCTGCATGCAAATAGAATCTGCAGGCTGTTTCAGCTTCACGGCCTGCAGAATATCAGGAAATCAATATTTTTAAAAAGCCTCGCCTTGTATCCCTCTGCAGTGCCATGTGTGTTTAGGTGTAATAAGGCATCGTATTTAGATGTGACACCTCAAGGTGTTGGGTCGTGCTGGAATGTGAGCTCCCATCTGTAGCCTGTCTGCAGGTCTGCTTGTGAACATCTGTGAAGTGGACAGCCTCAGCCAGCGTCTCTGTGTCGCTGCTCACCACGCCGTGCTACTGAGGGCACTTCAACCCCCAGACCCTCCTCACAGGTACCCCACAGCCTGCCACCGCGCGCTACTCATTTACTGCTACGCTGGTTTTCATAATTAGCGCCGCAAGGCCTCATTAAATCTGCTCTAATGAATAAATATTGTATTTCATAGCCTGATTACCAGATCAGCTCAAGGCTTGAGCGTTGTAAACAATTACTTCCCTAAATATTCATCACCCCAAAGTGGATGATCATTGATATCTAATACAGGACCAGTATTCTGAAGTGCATCTTTATTATACTAATAATAGTTTAAGAAATCCTCCTTTTGGAAGGAAGAGCGTAAGAAAAAGAGCTGATGTTATAATTGAATGTATATATATTTTATAAAAAGAATGAGTAATTATAAACTCAGCTGATTGATAATGAATCAATTATCTAATACTAATTAGAAATTAGATATAACTACTAGTTTATGAAGTGATTGTTAGTATTAAGTAAATTCCTGCTTTGAAAACATTCAAAACTAGAGGTAAGACTTTCACTTTTTGTAAGAGACAAATTGCAAATGAACAATAACAATTTCCTGTTTTTTTTTTCACTGTAAATGCTGGGTGTTATTAAAAAAACCCTCCATACTCTGAGATAAAGTGTGACAGAGCAAGTCAGCAGAATACATCCGACAACACCACTGATCAGTCACTGTACATAACTTCATATTGGTTCATTAATCCTTTCTAAACCTGTTTCCTTCCAGATACACATAATACGTTTAGCTTCCCCTCATATTTATCCACAGCACAGCCCGCTAATGATTTTTAGGTTATATCAATAGTTCAAAAGCAGGATTCTTATGTGCTGAATGGTTGCTGGTCAGAGAGGTTTATTCATTTAGTTACTTGGTGATTTTAGTTATTAAAAATAGCAAGAAATCAATGTATTTTTGTGAAGATGCTGAAAAGAAGAAGTTTGTGCAAAACAATCCAGAATCTTTCTAACAAATAAAACATATATAAAGAAAATGAAAAACACTATTACAATATGTTGCAACAAATGAAAACACAACTTTAAGAAAGAAATGATGATTGAGTTAAAGGTAACACAGGTAAACATGCTGGGCCCATAAATTTAGGTTTCCATTCAGAATCTTGTCCGCAAACTTGGTTATAATAGTACGAGTTGTGCAGCTCTGCTGAGGATCTACCTCATCTTATTCTCAGTGTTTTGCATGACTAGTATGAGGCAACTTTAGTTCCCCTGCTGTCTTCATTTCTGCTCAACAAATGTCAGTATTTGTACAAGGAAGCCTGTGGGCTGTGATAACAGCATTACTGTACAGATGGGCCAGGATATGAGCTGCAAAAAAAATGCTAAAAGGCTGAAAGTCACTAAGCAACAAAAGCATATGAACCCATATTCTGTGTTCAGACAATTTAAACAGATACTATACAGAGATGAATCGATTATTTAATCATTTAAAACATTTTAAGAGGAGAATCTAAACAAATTTAAGATCCATTTTTCTGAACTTTTGCGAGGAAGCTGGAAGAAATTCCTAACTAACCTCAACAAACAATGTTAGGTTTAGCTTGTTTTGCCTCCACTTCTCGGGCTTGAAAAACCACCTGTGAAACTTTGTACAGCAGTAATACAAAAACAGCTAAATTGCTAAAAAAAAAAATCACCATAGAAATGTCACATGTAGTTGTTGAGTCATATTTGTAAAAAAAAAAAATGAATCTCTAATTTTGCTGCAGTGCAGCTAAAACTGCAATATCATAGGAGTTATGTTTGTTCACATGAAAGTCCTTCTGCTGAGAGGTTTCCAGGTGACATTGCTTTTGTTTGGGACATTTTTATTTTTTGCTTTTTAAATATCAATTCGTTTTACAGACTCAAAAACTCAGAACTTCGAGAATGTTATCTAAATCTGTTACCTATATCGGTATCTTACATTTTTCTGAAGGAACTTTACCTTTTTCATACAAAATTTTTTATTTTATTGAGGATTTAATTAGTAACTTAAAGAAAATAAATACATTTTTTGATAAGGGCTACCAGCCCAAAAACTAAACAATTAATGGCAACTTTTTTTTCTTCTCTTACTATCAGAAATTGGTATGACCCCCTTAGTTTGAATGACAATGACCAAATGTGTGAACTAAGGTAGTCAAAAGATATCAATAAAAGTTTTTATGTTGAACACAAGCCTAAAATTTTCAGTCGTTTCTAAGAATGTAAACTTATTTTAAGAATACAAATAACTAAAGCATTCAGCTATTTATCTGATGTGGAAATGAGGGTCACACATGTTCTTGGAAATATGTTGGATTAACCTCCCATTTGACTAAACCTATGAATATACAGTAGTTCATTGTAAACTCTTCTTGCTGAAAACAAAAAATACCCACATAATTACTCCTCCATGCTTCAGGGTAT
>JAUZNJ010031438.1:0-14223 GCA_034780135.1 Jordanella pulchra | reverse complement strand
TTTTGCTGTGAGACAAAACTGTGTATTTCAGAGTGGCCTTTTATTGTGGGCAGTATAAGGTCCACCTGTGCACCAATCATGATGTCAGATCAGCATTGTGATGTGGCACCTGTGAAGTGGGATGGATTGTCTCAGCAAAGCAGAAGTGCTTTTTAATAATCCTGTTGTCACTGTATTAGATGTACCCTTAAAAGAATTAATATATTGTAATACAGTATAATCTGCTTTGAACACATAAGACCTTAATATGTTTTGAACCGAGTGCAGGAGTCTGGAGGCAGTTTAATTTAGAATGTTTTTAATTTCCAAAAAACACCCTCTGAGCTTCTCACAGCAAACAACTGAAATATTGTTGTGTCAAACAGACCTTTAAGAATTAACCGGCAGAATTAAGTCCAGTACACAAACATTATATCAGAATATGAATCTTTGTCGCTTTTAAGGAATACAAAAATAACTATAAACAGAAATATAATCCACAACTGACCTGCAGCTGTGGAGCAATAAAAACATGTTTTTACAAAAGATCATTTCACCTGTTAAATAAACACATGAGCAAATGTTTTAACCTGGGGCCCGCTCTCAGTAACATACAGTGTTCGGTTCATTTATAAGGCATAATGGGGACAGCAGTTAGAGTAAAATCTAAGGAGGAGGCCTGAGCATCTCCAGACTTCATGGCTTCATCTACATCCACCTGCTAAAATCCATCTTTAACACACCTGCATTAATACTCATCTCTCTGTATCTTTCAAAGCTTCCTCTAGTGTCCCTGCAAAAAAAACATCAGACATCCTCTAATCTTTCTTCACAGACCTACTGAATACCCTATTTAGACATAACTGCAGTGCCTCCTATTCCACCTGAAGACAGTTCCCATTGCTGATGTCCGCTGGGCTGCAGAGGTTGAGGTTGGCCACCTTCCTGTAGACAAAGTGAAAGACCTGCGCTAGGGGCCGGCTGTGCAGCTCTGCTTTGATCTGCTGGGGGTGGGTGTCTGGAGCGAGCTGCTGGCTCATGTCCTCGGTGATCAGGAACAGGGCATAGTTCTCGGGGTCAGGTACCTTGAACTTATAGGCGCAGAGGGAGCAGACCTCCTCCGCTGTGCTGTAGGGCTGAACCTGCAGGGTTTTAGCCGTGCAGCCTGAGCCCAGTTCCTGCAGAGCCACCCGGAGAAAGTTCTGTGGAGGAAAAACATCAGGTTATATCTATGAGGGAGAGATGAAGTGGATGGATATGGGGTCTGTATTGGGGCTCATTGCTTCATTGCAACAAGCAAATGTTTCAATTAGGTGTGAAGATTAACCCCATTATTCAGTTCATCGGTAGCAGTAAAACCTTCCCACATCATGCTGCTACCACAGCCATGCCTGGTAGTGGAGACAAAGTGTTTGATTGTTTAAAGGCTTCACTTTGACTTCTTCTCATTTTAGCCAAACAGCCAAATTTGTTTTCTATTTCTCCCTTTTTTCTGTCAGATATTTCATCTGTCATTTGAAGTTTATGTAAAACTATCTTTAATTTGGAGATTGTCACTGCAGCCTTTTTATGGCAGTGATTCTAGCGATGTTTCTGAAAATCCAAAGCAGTTTCCAGCTGAGAGGCACAGTTTTGGACACATTCCAACAGAAAATAATCCTAAAGACATCCAAACTGGTTTTAGAATCGATGCAGTGTCCATCGCTGAGGTCTGCTGGCATTCAGGCAGATTTCATGCAGGAAAAATAAAGATTATAAAAAAGATGCATGCAGTGGTTCCACTAGAGGGTGCTGCTCACCCAAACACTGATCTCCTGTTCAAGCTGGTGCTGTGTTAGTAAAGTAAAATAACTACACAGCCTCTTTCATGCACTTTTCCAACGCAGAGGAATTCAGGCTTAATTGGTACAACTAGGACTCACTGCCTGGATGATCAAGGTGGGCTCAGGTCAGGCGAGATACCTGAAAGTCGTCCACAGACGGCATGGAGCGCTGCGCCGTTCGCCGGCGGTGCCATTGGTGGAGGGTGTTCCTGGCCTCTGAGCTCAGAACTTGGGCCGCCTGCTCCTCCTGGAAGTTCTTGATGAGGGCCATGGCTCCATAAGCGCTGGTCAGGTAGTAACCACCTGTACAGAAGAGGAAACAAAACACAGAAAGACAAGAGTGAGTGAGCAGGAAAAACTCTGACTATCGACTAATGAATCAACTTTGATCAGTTATGATATTCAGAACATAACTGAATAAATACAACACAATAGAACAGAGAAATCCTTTAAAGGTTCTCATTTGGTCAATTCAGCTGTACTTGCAGCAAAGTCAGATGGAGATTTACAAACCTGTAAACTGTAGAATGATTTAAAACAAAAACTACAATAAAATGAAATCATTAAACAATGATCATGCTTAGCAGGTAGCTGATGTTTAATTTAGTTTGATTTGTTAATAAATATTTATTCTCTGTTTAAATTAAGCCTGGTGTAACATTTGCTATTATTGCGTCATTTCCATCATGTCAAGTGAAGAAGGAAAAGAAATATCAGTTCGAAGAATCGGACCAAAAATATCAGCAGCAGAAATCCATGATCAGTTAGACTAAAGTCAACATCAGGCTCAAAAAGCGTGTTCTGGTCGATCTATAGAGTTACCTCAATGAAACTAACCTCTTATGTTTACAGGTGACAGTGTTTGATTTTCAACCAAAGTAAATATGTAGTAGATTTGCTTCTATAAATACTTTTAAACTGGCTAGTTAGTTTCACAGATCGGTATTCTCTAAGTTTGCTGCTTTCTATTCAGTATAAGGTGCTTTTTAATCTACTTATTTACTGTCTGCTGAGACATGAATAAAGAAGCACAATGCTAACGGTTGGAAATAACGTCTGTTCACCTCTGAACCGTGAATCCAGAACAAGTTGGAAACATTTTTTTTATAACCTAACCCCTACAAGGAGAAAACTGTGGAAATACCAAATAACACAGAAACAAAATTCCAAAAATAGGCAGAGTTTATCATGTAGGAAGTTTAACATTCATCAGACGGCAAAAGCAGGATATCCTTGGAGTGACATCAACATAACAATAAGATAACAATCATCTGATCCTGGATTTCAAGGGAGATGAGTGGAGATTTTAGAAGGAACAGAAACAAGTTGAATCCTATTAACATTGTGGATAAGTGGAAGTGAATAAACACCTCAATGTTCACCTGGGCTGGTGAAGCAACTGTGTAGCTGTTTACAAGAAGGGACAGAGAAGATAATACTTCCTAAGAAAGCTTAGGTCCTTCATTGTTTGCAGCAAGATGCTTCATATCTTATGCAGAGACTGATACTGATTGATGCCATCATCTGCTGGGGTAACACTTAAAGAGTTAAAGAAGCTCAGCTAGCTGATAAAGAAGGTCGGCTCTGTTCTAGAAACTCCTCTGGAACCTCTGGAGATGATTTCACAAAGAAAAATTCTTCATAAAGTAAAGAAGATTATGGATAACGGTGCGGCTCCTCTTTATCAGGCAGTTAAACACCAACAGTTTCTTTACAAAGAGGCTTCTCCTGATCCCACACAGACAGACCGCCTACAGAAGATACTTCCTGCCTACAGCTATAAACACTACTCATGAGTTACTGCTACATTTATTTGCTTTTAGGATTAATCAAGTTTATTTTGAGTTAAATTGAATTGGATTTAATTCAATGATTAGCTTCCATTGCTATTAATGCTGCCCCAATAGTTACTGGGCTGGTAATTCAAAGCAAAACATTCATTAATATGCATGACAACAAAATGTATCTGGTACTACACTCAAAACTTTAAGAAAAAGAAAAGTGGAGTTTAGAGGAAAAGAGACCTAAACTAGATTTGTTTGATAAATTTGTCCTGAAGTGAAACACCCTTCCATGCAGGAGCGCTCTTTCACAATGCTGTCAGGGTTTTATATGCCAAAAGCATAGTGGACATAAGAATATTGTTAAAAATATACGTCTTCTAAATGACTAAATGTGGTCAGTGGGGAACATATATTTCCAAAACGAAAAGGAGTCTTGAAAAACAGATGGACAAAGCCTGCTGCCTTTAAGTATCTTCAGTGACTTGATGTAGAAAAGCAATTTAGCTTTAGATTTTCTGATAAGGTTAAATAAGTGCGTCATCATGTAGCAGGTAAAACCATTTCTTCAGAGCTTTGTTTACACTGGAAGGAGCGAGTTGGAGTCACATCCAGCAGGATTAACCTGCTGCCTAAATCCTGTCAGTGATTCTAACTTAATTTGTTTTAAAGTAAAATGCACTAAAAACTATTTGTCTTTAAACTCATTTAAGTTAAACAGCGATCGTTATAGTTTGTCAGACCAGAGCAATTAAACTGAAATATAAATTAGCCAGCTTTTAAAATGTGCACATACTTAGTGATCATTAATAAATAATAAGCTAAAGGCAAAAGAAAAACGACAAGTAGAAACAAAGTACTTCTGCTGCTAAAAGAAAGAAGAGTCAATCAATGGATTATGCTCTGATGGATATCTAGTTATCCACTTTTAAATTTTTAATTTAAAAATAAAAATCCTTGCAGTTCATGAGTTTTAGTTTTGGATAATGGAGTAAATTAAAAAGCGACATATATGACTTATTGCAGAATCAAGATGGGAACTTGGTTTAAGAATACCAAGAACTATTAGAGACACGTTAATATGGTGGTTATGTGCTTTGTTCTGAAAAGCTGTTAGAGCAGTCATTTGGTACACGCCTACACCTGGAGGAACTTCTATATTCTATATATATATATCTATATATATAAGTACAGATGTGGGCATGTTCTGTAACTCCTCCTTATTTGTTCAATATCTCCGCTTAATATTAAGGATTTACTCAGAAAAGTTTAAACGATGGATCCTTCTCTTGTTCTTTCATAGCCTGAAGTGATCTAATATCACTGTGATTTATAAAGGAAGGTACTTCTCTTATTAAATACTGTACGTACTCCTATGGGTCATATTTTAGTTGCACAATCTGATGCAGTCTGAGATTAACCAACAGCTCTAATGGCAAATTTTTTAAGAAACGAAACCAGTTGTTACAAGAATTAGGAAATAAAAGCCTAAGTTTTACTCCTTTTAAACAGAAAGTTAAAGTTTGTCTTGTTAGGAGGCCATATTTGAAGAGTCTCCAAGCTACTCACACCAGCCTACGTGCCACACAGGTCTCTGATAGGCAGATATTTCCCCCTGTGAGGACGCCAGCCGTTCTTTTTCACCTGAATCGGATCCAGTCCATTCAAACACTGACTGGTATTTCCTGCACCAGGACTTTTCCTTCCTCTGTACACACCTAAGATGTTCTCACTAAATCATTTATGAGAACAATGTTCTGCTCATATATACACAGGAAAACTCACTGAGAGATTAAAAACTCCAAGAAAACAAAACCCAAAACAAACTGAATTCCAGCGAAACAATAACATGGATAAAAAATAAAAGACTCAATAATGGGTTCAAATACTTTTAGACAGATTTCTTCTGAAAACAAAAACAACATAATTCTAAAAATAAATATTCGGAAAGTGATATACTTTTGTTTTTAATAAAGAACGAACACATGAAAAGAACAGCTGTTCTGCATAAAAAAAAGGTAAATCGTATTTTGCTTTTCATAGGTTTATTGTATGGATAGAAAGGTTTGTTTATCTCAGTAAAACACTAATGATCTTGCATGGAAAGCATCCTATACCTCTCTGACATGTTTTTAATCTAGGAAACTTTAGTAATGGATTCTTGTTTTAATTCCAGATGATCATTATCACCAACCGTGCTGCCAGCCACTGGTTTTATCTCTAACAAACCTGAAAAGGAGCTTCTTTTAAAAAGTTCTGATGTTTGTTTTGTTAGAGATTGAACCAGATCTTAACCTGGAAAATACATAAATAAATGCTTTTCCAGAGAGTGTAGAAATCTTTAGGAGAGACTAACGGATGCCTCTGTTAGTCTTCTAAGATAAAACTCCTCTTTTCAAGGTTTAGCACAATCAAACAAAGTAAAAAAACACTACAGTTTTTATCATACTTTTATATTTAAAAGGACTAGTTTCAGATTTGAACCGTTCGTTTTGGCCAGAATTTGTTTTTCATTTCATGTTTTTTGACCTTTTTTGGCCTGTTTTCTTTTTTAGCAGAAGCTGATACCAGAAACTGTTTATGTTTGGTTTATTTTAATTTTGTGGGGAATTTTCTGGAAGTTAAAACCATTTTTTTCCCCAGTTTGTTTGTATGTAACTAAAACATATCTTAAGGAAAAAGTCTAAATCAAACTTGTGACTGTAGTCAACGTGTTTTATCATGTCAATCAACATTTTATTACTGAATAAATACAGAAGACATTTACAGAGGTCCAGGTTTAGCAGATTTGATGTATATAGAAGTTGAAAATAAATTTGAATCTATTATAGAAGTGGGGATAAACTGTTAGTGAATTCAGGAGTTTTTTGGTTTCTGGTTTGTCTGCAGATCAGAGTGACTAAGTCACCAAAACACTGATCTCTCCTAAAATAGAACCACTACAACCAAAACAAAAGAAGCTTTAAGGTTCTGAAGAAAAACTAAACATGTTGCAAAAGGATTAGTCATCACTGATGGTCTGTGTCACATTTCACTGACAGCGTTCTGTGTTTGTCTGACTGCAACAGACAATTATCAGGAGAAAACCTGATCTTTACATTAGATAATCCATATACTAGGGCTGGGTTATTATTGGATTTTATTAGCTGATATATCTATATTCTTAGATGTCTCCTCATGAGTAATAAACTCACTGTTTGATAACAGCAGCTGCAAACATTCAGTTTGGTATATTTGCATCGTTTGTTGTGAAACATGATTGTTTTTAAAGCAGAATAAATGAAGATCATCTCCCAGAGGTTATGGTTGAAATAAAAAATAGTTTTTGAAAGTTACGTGTTTAATTTGTCATTTTTTATTACAAAACTTAAAGGGATAAAGTTAATTAAACAGATTTGGTAGGGAACAAATAATTAGAGATGATATTTTTAAGCCATATCATCGCACCAACCACGTATATGTGTTTGGAAAGGCTAATGACCGTCCAGTAAAAACATTTACTGTTTCCTTTATTCCAACTGGATCTTAAAAAAGACTTGTGGTGACTGAAGTAAGCAGAAAGATTCCTCAGGTAAAAGTAGCCAAACCCTCACAAGAATATCACGTCATCCAGGGACCCCAAGATACCAATGGACCCCAGACAGACTGGACCCCCTTTAAAGACATAAACGGATCCTGAGCCTCAGCAGGACGTGACCTCTGACCTTCTGCATGAACTCCTTGAGCTGCCGTGAGGCAAACAGCTCTGCAGCATCAAAAGCCAAGAAGAAAATCCAACGTGGTTTAAATGTTGTATAAAACGTCCTTAATTTGATTAAGTTAGAAAAACAAGGTCAGGGAACTAATCATTTAGAGCTTTTGGACTGTTTGAATACAAATGATGGAAAACTTCTGCAGATAACTTTTGTTTCCTTACTTTTGGTTAATAAAACTGAAATAGATTAACTTCCTGCTGATATTCTTATTTACTGAAACACATCGGCACCTTTAAATGGGATGGAAGAGAAGCAGGTGAGTAGGTCATAGGTGTGTTTTTATGCTAATGCCAGATTACAGAAGGATCTCTGCAGAAACTGACGGTACTGACCTTCTCCCTGCAGCAGAGTCGGGTCCAGCAGCTCCATCATGTACTGAACCTCGGTGTCCAGCTGCGGCATGTCACACTGAGCGACCACGTAGGTCAGCATGGGCAGGAAGTCATCGGCGCCGTACATCCTCCCTGAGAGGAAAGCAGTGTTAAAGAGGCCCAGAGATCAGAGGAGCAGAAGGTTCTGGTTCTATTTACCAGAGTTATCCTGCATGATGGTGTAGATGAGTTTGCAAACTCGGAGCAGCAGGGACACCTTCTGGTCGGGGGAATACATCTTCCTCATGTTCAGGAACTTCTGGCGGATTTTCTCGATGGCCACAGAGTCGGGGGGCACGGCTCCATCCACCCCCAGGTCCTGGGGCTTCTTGGTCTTAGCCAGAGCCAGGTTCTCCCTGAGCTGCTGCAGAGCTCCGCTGTTCACCTGCAGGAAGGCAAGAGGGTTGGTTAAAGAGAAACCCTGCAGCAGAAAGAGCTGCATGCACAGCCCCTGGTAATGGAAAAGGAAACGTTCACATTTTTACAAAGTCATATCTTCAAAAAGTGCTGTTCGATTGGATTCAGGCCCCTTTACTGTGTAAAGACTCAAAGAAATCATCTCAGCATAATGTCAGGCAGGAAGCTGGGGAGGTTTAAAGCAGTGGAAGGTTCTGAAAGAAAGTCTCAAGCTTTGGACATCTCCCAGAGCTCCGTTCAGAACACAGGGAGGAGGATGGATAAAACACCGACACAGAGGTCCACCTCAACTAAGAGGCTGTCGGTAACTCTGGGGGAGCTGCAGAGATCCTAAGCTCTATTGTGGAAGATAACCATCACAGCGTTAAGAAGAAAGACATTTGGAAAATAAAACATAGGAGCGAAATAAATGTTCCTGTCAAAGACCAGATGAACAACTAATGGAAAATCTGTGGTGGAAGCAGAGAACTGATCTTCATCCAATCTGATTGAGAGTGTGCTGCTTTTCAAAAAGGATCTACATGTGCAAAGATGTAGGAAAAGAAATCTGAAGCTGTGACCAAGTTAAAAGGCATCGTGGTCAAGTATCGACTCAGGGGCTGAATGCAGAAAAAACTAAGGAGGGAGTTTTGCTCCAGTAATGCTGCAAACAAAGACATGCTTTATAAATGAAAATCTGAGAAAAAGCAACAAAGAAATGAAAGTTTGAAAAATGTCTTAATCAAGAAAAGGTATTGAGAGTAACTTTTTTTTTATCCTGTCTTTCTCGGATTATATTTTATGTGAGTTTTCCTCCTGAGGGAGGAGAGAAGATGCATTTCTGTTGGTCTGCACGGCTTCAGCAGCAGCATTTTAACGAACAGTTTGAATTGGGCTTAAGGAGAAGAGAATGAGATTTGTGAAAGACACTTTTAAAAGAACGCGACTCATAAAACTCAATCAGACTAAGAGATTTCAATAAAAGACGTTAAGGAATCTTATAAAAATAGAATAGGAAAAAAAATTAAATATGAAGAAAAATTTTGAAAAAATACATTCTGACAAAACAGCAAAGTTACCTTTAGAAGCTTCTTTTGATTGGGAAGTTTTCAACGTTTTGTTTTATGGATTTAATTTTGTTAAATGTTCATTTGCAAAACATGTTTTAAACCATTTTCTTTATACGAAAGGTTTTTGGCTTTCGTACTCATTCTTGTCCGATTTTTTTTTTTTTACGTCAAAATATTTGAAAAACAAGTTTCATAATTCTGTTAAATTACAATGTTATGCTCCTCAGTGTTAGTTTGTCACATGAAGCCATAGGACATAAACGGTTTGTGGTTAAGACGTTGCAAAATCAGAAAAGTTCTGACATGTAAATACTCTGTAAATTCCAGACCCCTGCTCAGAAGTAGGTGATGAAGATGAATCTGGTCTTACCTGAAAATCATTCAGGATCACCTCAATGACGCTCTTCAAAGGCTTCAGGACGCACTTGTGCATGGCCTTCTCAAGAACCCGATCTGCAGAGGATTACAGGAACACACCCCACAGGTAAACGCAGGACAGATGTTAGGATCATTGTAAACAAACATTTTCTTGGTTAAAGTGAGTCACTGCCTGTTTCATAACACTTCTGGCAGCCTGTCACTTCAGAAACTGTTCCTGTAAATGTGCGAAACATCAGATTATTCCAAGGAGATTTATCAAAAGCAGAAACGATGCAATTCCTGAAATGAACAACGTCTTAGTTTCAAAAAAGCAGCAGTTACACGTTGACAGCCGTCACGGGAAAAGAACAGGACTCTTCCCTGTAACACCAAAACATAGTGAGTCTTTTATTCTTGTAGTCTCTTGTATAAAAATAATAAACCCATACAAAACTGTTTGCATGAAAATAATTTTTAAGGCCCTTGGCTTGAATTTAAACATAGTTTTATATATTTCTAGCTACATAGCTGCTAGTTGAGCTTATGTGATGCTGCTCTATGAAAGCCTGCTCTCACCTGATGACAGAAGCTGATTAAAACTCTACATCTGTAGCAGGTTTGGTCAAGTTCTTCTGACATGGAAAGGCGCTAAAATAGATGCTAAACATGAATTATTATTTGGGTTAATTATAAATTTAAAAAAGGTGCTATTTAAGAAAATTTATAGAGCCCTTAAATGTTATTCATTTGGGAGGACGTAAAAAAACTAAGTGTTCATCCCTGAGAGGCAGGAGGGTTTATGAGGCACAGCGTCCTGCATGTTTTAGATCCGTCTCTGCTCCAGCAGACTGGATCTAAATCAGTGAGTTTTTACTGTGACACACTGAGGATCCATTAACACCATCTGCAGCACGAAGGGCATCAAGTCACTGATCTACATCCACCACTTTCCTACAGCCGCCACACTGCAAAAACTGAAATTATTTCGTTTTAAAATAAGAAAAATACGTCCATCAGTGCATAATATCCGATGATCTTATCTTAAGGGGAAAAATACTCCTTGCATTGGAAGATCATCGTTATTAGATGCTTATTTTAAGAAGGTTTGATATATCTTTAGATCAGTTTTTGCAGCACATCAAACAGGACAGAGCTCTGGAGTTAACATGAACTGACTTTGCTTTCAGAGCCGTGGTTCAGGTTTAGCAGCTCTGCTGTCGACAGGAATAAAAACACAGACCAGAAGGTTCATATATAGCCGCACCTCATTGTTTTTAATACTTTTACAAAAAGTACATTAAATTGAAAACAATCTGGAATAGAAACCACTGGAATCAGAGGATCTTTAAACCCAGAACTCTAAAGAGCTAACCTGGAGGAATATTTGCCTTTTTACATCAATAATCCTCACTTCACGATATTCACCATTCCCTAAGGGTAAGTCGGCGTACTCAAAGGACCCCAGGCTGGGACTCCAACCCAGGAATTAATGCTGCAAGGCAGCAAGCCTTACCCTTCAAACAGCCAATATTAGAAACTGTTTAGCTTAAAGGTGTTGTTTTTTTTATTGTTTTATTTGTTAAACCGAGCATTTTGACAAGGAGGAGTAAATAAACCAAAATAAATGATGAATTCCCAGATATACCCACATAATTAGAATCCTGATCAACTGGAAGTAAAAGACTGGATGGGTTTTTTTAAAGTCAAACTTTAATCTGAGCCTCCACGTTGTTCACCATCAGTCTGAGAAAAACTAAACATGAAAAAGACTTGATTTGTGCGTCAGACCTTCACACATTCAGCATCACATTAATTCCTGCCTAGTTCCACTATGTGCAGCCTGTTGTTTCCACACAACCGGGTTTTATTGTTCAGCTCGATGGACTGACGCAACTTTTAATGCTGTGTGTTCATCCTTAGCCTCCAGGCACAGTTTATGCCACATTTATGCAACGCGCTGCATGCAGAGATACGTCTGATTCAGTAACTGATTTTTTCCCTAATGTAGATTCCTTAAGATGAGTCAGAGGAGTTTGACTGGAGCACAGGACTGATCTGTGCTTCCACGCCATCCTACTCAGGTCCCTACAAGTGCTGGGAAGGCTTTGGCTGTTCTTCAGTTGAAGAGAAAAAAACAGCAAACAGCAGGAAGCCTGAGGAGTGCACAGAGTCTTCCGATCTGATTAAATGTGTTTATGAACCTCTGACTTCCCCGTTCCCTCCAGAATGGCTCGTTTCCTCCATTACGCATGCCGGTGTTTGTTAAAGGTCTTTATCAGTTGCTGTTTGAAGATTTCCTTATACTGGGAGTAACCGGCCTCTGCTGTACACTGACAAACACAGCATGAAGAACAAGAAACCGATCACGGTGCCGAGGGGAACACCTAATCTTAGTTCCTCCTGCTTCTGTGGCAAAGATAGAAAAAACTGTGAAATTTAGACTTTTTAAAACCCCAATTTGAAATCTTTATTCCTCTATTTCATAAAGACATTCTAATTATTAAAAGAACAACATAATCATCTTCAAAAACCCCTCATTTACTTCTAGGATTACTGAAAGAGATGATCTGAACAGCAACCTCAAAGTCAACTCAGGACTTTGAGGGACGCCAGCGACCGTGAGAAGCTTCATTATCTGCGGCCCGTTAGCACCATCAGAACGGATCACTTCTCTGTCTGAGAACAAGACCACGGCTGTTATTGTTTACAATGAACAAGGGATGTGAGATGTGTGCAAACACACAAGCCTACATTATTCATGGGAAATGAGCTCGAGCCGAACCACACCAGCAGATTGAAAGGAAACCGTTGCCTTGGGTTGGGCCTGGTTAAGGGTCAGACTGCTTAAGCTGAGGAGTTAACTGAGAAAAGATAAGGCAAGAGAACAAAGATTTATTTGCTTCTTTAGATCATAAATATATGAGTAGTGAAGGCGACGGCAAAACAAGCTGGCAGAAGATATTTAAAAAAAAAATTAGTGACTAAAACAACATATTTGATTTGAGAGTTTTATAGAGTTTTATTTGTGTTTACTGACCGGATGGTGGGGCTACAGGTGGCAAGCAGTGAGATATAAAATGAATCACTTTTACACTGCAAGAACTGATCTAAAGAAAAGAGGAACATTTCTTAAGATAAGTGGATATGACCGGAATTTAAGCAGGTAAATAAGATAATCTCCTAACAAACGTAGCCCTTCCCCTTAAAATAAAATGAATTAATACTTAAACACTTCGATAAAACTTAAAATTAGTTCTTTTGTTCTTAATTCAAATGTAAACCGTATTATTCTGTTTGCATCTGTTCAAATCAAATGAAAATGGATTTAATTCAAGAAAAAAATACTTATTAATGTTTTTGTTTTGTAGTGTGTTAAAATAAAGGTAACTAAAAGCAACTGATCTGGCAACGAAATGAGTATTTTTTCCCTTAAAATTAAATCAACTAGATATTATGCACTTTAAAGGAGATTGTGGAGTTGATTTTTTCCTTATCTTAAACACAAATGATCCAACATCTAAGAGTCTCATTTACCTGTTTAAGTTAAGAGAAAATCCACTTATTTAAAAAAATCCCATCTATTTCAAAATTTTTCAGCTGTAGACCGACTAACGGAGCAGATAGCCTGACTAATTAAACAGCTAATAACAGCTAGATGTAGAAAAGTTTCAGTTAGGTCTGTGCTGGAAGATATTGACTTTAAAACTCGGAATAATTCCCACCTGAAAGAGCAATTCATAAAACCAAAGGTCGATATTTAAACAATGCATTTCCACAGTTCTTACAGCAGCCATTTACTAGTATTACTTTACTTTAATGATAAACTAACACTAGTAAAAATATCTTGCCTAATCACATGGTTACTCAGGTAACAGCTATTATTTTAATTACATTTTAAATTGTCGGATCCGATTTAGAAGAAGAAAGTCTAAATCTTGAGAATCAGGATTAAATTGTTTCTTGAAAGTTAAACTGACACCCAGTCCTAATTCTAACTAGTTTTTTTCCCCTCTGTGTTTTGACTGGATCAGTATAATAACAGAAAGATCAGCTGGGTAAATAAATCTTTGGTAAACCAGTCCTCATTGGATCATATCCTTTTATCACCCTGCAGTAATATTCTTGGTTTCTCAGTTGATCCTCTGTCTGGATTTAACTGCAGAACAGATTCTAATAGTAAACCAACTGAATTTATAAATCCTCCTAAAGTGCTTTAAACCAGAACAACATTCAACAACTGAGCTCACAGACACACAGTTCAAACCCAGGTCAACCTGGGGTTCACTGCCTTTGACTCCAAACAGCATAAGGAGGCTAGAGTTGAACCAGCAACTTTCAAATCACAAGACAATTCTGCCACTTTGTTCTGCAGATTTTCTGATCTTCTCAGCAGCTCATGTTTTCTATAAACCAGCAGTGAGATTAAGAGGATTTTTCTGGGGACAGAAGCCAGAGGCCACGTTAGCATAGAAGGACCAGGCTGGTATAGAAAGGAGATGAAAGGAGGCTGAGAGTTTGGTGGCAATGAATGAAAATGTTAAAGGGATTTCCCCTGACTTGAACAGAATTTGCCCAAACATTTTCTCTAACTTTTCCATGTAAGAACTGATCTCGGGCGTGCAGGTGGCGCAGTGGTTAGTGCGCACGACCCATGTATGGAGGCCTTAGTCCTCGACGCGGGCGACCCA
>JAUZNJ010031437.1:0-14224 GCA_034780135.1 Jordanella pulchra | reverse complement strand
AGAGGACTACTTGCAAACTTGGTAGGTTTACACCTACCAAGAAAACTTCAAACTTCACCTTAACTTCATTTATGTTCTCTTTGGTTTTCCTTAGTTCTCGTGATGCTGTTTGGAGAGTGAACACTTTTTGCAAGACAGATTATTTCTGTTATGCAAGATTTAATGGGGCTAACAGCTTTTATTTAGCTGTAGCAGTGATCACTGACAGAGAGGTCTAATTTTTCCTCATTTTATAAATATGAGGAAAATTATAAATTTTACTCCCAACTGCTAGAATTATCAAACAGCATGGGATTAATTTCCACTATTATGCTGATGACACCCTGCTTTATTTGTCCGTAAATCCTAAGGAAACTGACATATTACACAGACTACAGGCATAGAAAGATGTAAAAGCCTGGATGACTAAACTTTCTGCTTTTGAGTGCTGACAAAATAGACCAGTCTTTAAAAAAAGCAGATTTTTCAGTCCCTTAATTTGGATGGTATTGAATTAGTCTCAGCTAACAATATAAACAAAACCAAACTTGGTGTTTTTTATCAAGACTTGTCATTGAAATCCCATATTAAATAAGTTAATCTCCAGGATATTGAAAAGATGAGCTATCTGTTTAGGGGTAATGCTGAAAAACATCTGATTTGGTCCTGTTTTGGTGTGACACCATCTTGAAGAGAAATATCAGCTGTGCAGCTGCCATCAACAACATCAATTACTGTGACAAACTGCTCTCTTTTAGCCCTTTTACCATTAAAACTGACCCATAGCTCATCTGTTTCTCTCCTAAACAGAGGTACCAATGGAGCTGCTGTACTTTTTCTACCATATAAAGTATTTTATAAATCAGTGCTTTTACATTTCTTCTGTCTGCTTCTGTCTATTTTAAACCCCTAGTCGGCCCCAGAAGGCCCCTCACATTGATGCTAGTTCTGCTGGAGGTTTATTCCTGTTAAAAGGGAGCTTTTCCTCTCCAATGTTGCTTTATGCATGTTGGGTGTGAGGGATTGCTGTATAGTCAATGACAACATGCAAACGAATGTCTACTGCCGCTTCATATTCATCCAGAGGAACTGAATCCTGCAATCAGCTGGGGTTCCTTGGATAGAAATAAAAAAATAATTTGACTGTTTGATCTGATTGTCTGTTTAAAGCACCTTGAGATGATATGTTGTAAATTGGTTCTATGTAGATAAACTAAATGGAATTATTTATCATAACTAGACAAAAATATCCAGCAAAGGTGAGGAGGGATTTAAACCCAATTCAGGCGTTACAGGAGAACCATCTCTACATCTTGATTACAATGAACAGTTGGGTAAATGAGTCAAATCAGTATTCGGTCTAAAATTCTTCCTAAGAACATTTCTGGTTTGATCAACAGTTGCACTCTGGGTCTTTTAATTGTGATATTGATACATTTAGACCACAGGTATCAAACTGAAGTCCTCACGGGCCACAGCGACCTTTAGTTGCATGTCTCTTCTAAGACACCTGATGAAATAATTGGGTCATTAGCAGGACTCTGGAGAACCCATCTGCATGCTGAGGAGACAATTCAACCATTTGATTCAGGTTTCTAGGATCACAGCCATATCTAAGAGTTGCAGTATACTAGCCATCGAAGACTGGAGTATAAAAACGCCTGGTTTAGAGTTTTAGCTGCTAGATCATGTCTGCAAGCTTTCTGAACAAGGAAATCACTGCCCATAAATCTGCAACAACAATTTTATTAGTATTTTGTTGGAAAAAGCCAACCTTCAGCCAACAGCCTCAAGGATTTGGCTTTAAAATTCCCTTCTGTTTAATTTTTAAAGCTAAAAAAAAAAAACCCAAAGAAAAAAATCAGAATCAAAACATTAAACATGTGGCTCTGCAGCAGGGAACCACTCAGAAGAAAACAAAAGGCATGGCTTTGAAAAATGAGTCTTTATGTATTTTTTCTATGTGAAACAAATGACTTTCTTACTACACAAATAGAAGCAGATAACTGTCAAAGACAGAAAGACCATGTCTGAGAAATAGGTACAGAACATGTAAAATACACATACTGGTATTATACAGCTGTAAATTATTGCTTGTTTTTGCTACGTTGTTTTCTGGATTTCTACAATATTCAGACACGATATTCAGTTCTCAACAGAAACATTACAACAGTGACAGTATTAACGGTATTATTGAGCTATTTAAGTTCCCCAGAAGTAAATGAAACATTCAAACCGAGTCAATGTCGAACAACAAACACCAAGACAGTTGGTTTTGATCGAGCATCTTCAGAATACAAGTGGTTTTTTGTTGTTTTTTTTTCCCCATTACAACAAAGCCAAGGAAAGCTATAACAAACTGCAAACCGAGACTCACCTCAGCAAGAAAAGAAATAAAACACTTGGCATATGTACATAAATATACATCTTCTCCTCAAATGTGACCAAAGTGCACCAGTTTAAATCTTCATGATCACAGTCCAAAAAGGAAAGAAATGTGTTTTCTCATGCTATGCTGCTTCTTTCTCCTTTAAATCATTAAACTGCATTGTTTTTTCCCGCGGTGGCGGTAAAATGTCCAATCTGTCAAAAGAACCGTCCCTAAAAAAAAAAGAAAAACGTTTCAAATCGACAATAATAAAAACAACTCGGATATATATTCTTTTTTCCTCCTGCTGTGGCGTCCAACCTTCCTTTAAATCTCGTCCCAGCAGCACGCTCCTATAGATCCAAAAGGCCCAAAGGGTTCACTGGAGTGTTTGACTCACTGCAATATAATGTGCTGGTGAAAAAGGCTGACCAGGTGCTGAGTTTGAGATAAAAGCTTTGCCTCAAATAAAGAAAAAAAGTCCAGCACAGGCATACACACAGACCTGTCTTTTTCTTAATAATGTTATTCAGCCAAAGAAAAGTTAGATATAAAGCTGCCAAACGACGTTCAATTCAGACACCTGTTATAAGCATTTATTCCATTTTACTCAAACAAGCAGGTGAAAAATGCAAATAATTAATATAAAATGAGAAAAAAACTGTGCAGTTGCGACGACGCTATGAGGCGAATAAATGCTTTGGTTGGTCATCTCATATGCTCCCTCTTCTTTCACTCGTTCGGCTGCAGAAAGAATCAAATAATCGTCTTTTTGGAAATATTTACACAGCGTGAAGCAGCATAATGTTGGTTAATTCATCCCAAACTTTACACAGAGAGAGAGAGAGAGAGAGAGAGAGAGAGAGAGAGAGAGAGAGATTCTCAGTGCAAAACAAGCAGTTTATCGGTTCCACAGAAAACCGGGCATACAGAAAGTGAACCAATGGGATGTGAAAATACAATACAAATAAAAAATGAATCACAGAAACACTTGAAAAGGAGGGATGAACCATTTTCCGAGCCATCAAGTTTGAACAAAATTCGCCACCGAGCTGTAGATTTGACTGAATGCAGGTTCCCTGCCTTTACAGACACTTGAAAAAAAAAACCCAAAACAAACACAACAACTCAGCTTCTCCAGAAGTAACTAGGCATGCAAAAAGTGTTTGGGTATCAAATACAGAGTATGAATGTACATCCAGTTAGCAGAACACATCTTTAAAAACAACCCCACCATCCAACAAAAACGACAAGAGAAGCAGAAACAAAGAAAGTTAAACAACGAGCGCGTTTGTTAGTCACATATGGAGCTTCGTGTTGAGTGTAACGTTAAATAGTTTCCTTTTTCTTCACATGACTTGTTAGTATTTGTGTTTCAGTACATATTTTTCGTAACAGAGTATATACATGCAGAGAAGAGCGCCGATAACACACACTTGGTCCTGATGGCTGATTTGAAAACAGGAGAAATAATTAAAAAAAAAAGAGCATATCTGAAAGGAAAGCTGTCCATGCGTCTCGAATGGTCCGGAACGATCATTGTACAGATGGCTGCAATAAGAAGGAAGGGGGGGTTCAGCTGACAATGTAACGGACGAGCAAACATCTGAGCAGTACAAGCAACAAGAGCTGAGAGTGATTTGTGACAGGCGCCTGAGTTCGGACAGGCATGTTCACCCCCTGTTGCTGAAAACCAAGGCGGGTAGGGGGGAAGGTTTGGTGGGTGGGAGGCAAGCACGCCCGACGCTCCCCACGCTGTCCACAGAATGTGATGAGTGTTTGTGTGAGTGGTTCTCATCCATTCCCTTCCAGCCGCCTCATTCCATCACCACGCTCCCCACAAACGCCGTCTTTCGAAGCAATGTTCGTTGGTTTGTTTTTCGCTTGTAGTTGAACTGAAATGAGGGGCGTCAACGCTCTCTGTGAGTGCAGAGACGAGAGAGAGAGAGAGAGAGGGCAGGTGTGTCACAGGTTTTAAAGGGGCTGTCAGGAAGCCGCAGGTGGAGGCTCCACCTTTAGTTGAAGACCGCCGGAGGCCCGTCAGGACGTCTGGTCTGGACAATCTGCTGCTTTGGCCGCACCGCTTCGTCCTCCTCCGTCTCACTCTCGCACACATGAACGACCACGCTGGGGGTGGACTCTGTCCCTGCGTGGAGCTCATACTTTTCCCCTAAGGAGAAAATAGTCAACATGAGCAAAATAATGACCATTTCTGACTGGAAAGTCTGACAGCTACAGAGATGGACAGAAATATTCACATCCTTCAAATCTTTACAAACCTGAACTATAACAAAAACTGACAATTATTTTGCTAATTGATTATTCTGTTGATATGTTTCAATTAATAGACTATTTATTAACAACTTCTTTATTAGATTTTTTTTTTTTACAAATTGAACCTGGTCAAGCTATAGCATTCCCACTTTAGGAGTTCTGGATAAACAATACTAACAGAACGGTTCAGATTAGCGTAATTATTGCTCAGAGTTGGTTTTTCTTTCAGCAAATTGCCTCATTTAGAGTCTATTCTCCAGTTAGTGATGAATTGATTACTAAATTGGTTGATAAATGTTTAAATAAGCGATTTGTAGGATTCAATGTTTTAGCCCCATTTCAAAGTTGACATAAGAAGAGGAATAAAAAAGGGTTTTCTGTTATTTTTGGAAAAAAAAAATGTTAAAAAAACTTGGATATCTATGTCATTTCCAATAATCCATTAAAACCAATTGCCTTCAGGAGTTTCCTAACTCGTAGAGAGAACCACCTGGAAGCATATTTTAATTGCAGTATTAGATTCAAATTTATTCTTTCAAGGCCTTGGTTTTTTTTTTCTATTTTTTTTTTTTAGAAAAGACTAGCAAAGAAAAAGTATCAGGTTCAAGTTAATCTAAAGTGACAGATAAGATAAGAAGAGCATTAATCAGAGCAGGAGCCAGTGTCCATGGTACAGTAAGTGTGGAGGAGCTGCACATATCAACAGCTCAGGTAGGATAACCTTTCGATAGGTTGTTGGAGTTAGATTCATAACAGGAAAAATCAGGACTTCCCTCAGTTTCCAATATGGCTGCCGAGCAAAACAAAAACAACCCAAAAAAACACACAGAAAGTTTTTAGGTTTGTAAGGACTTGTAATGGTTTGTATCACTTCAAATTACACAGATTGCTTTAAAATAGCTTAGTTTTTAGTTCTGATTCTAGCAAGTAAATCAACAAAAAGGAAATCTCTTCTTTTTTCTTGCAGCCAGAATCGTCCAATCTCAGGTGTGACGTCAACTCAGATGGTTCTAAAAAATGTGATGAGTGTTAATAAATACGAAGGCAGATTTTTATTAAAAACAAACAAACAGAAAAAATGTCATTTTCTTCCAACTATACAATTACTCACTTGATCGTGTTTATTTACTGGTCCATCAGATTATGAAGTGTGATTGTATATACGTGAAGAAATGTGAGAATGTCCAAGGGTGTGACCACTTATGGATGTCACTGCACACACCAGTCAAAGTGAAAGCTGCTTCAGAGAAGGACAATCACTCAGAACATCAAGATAAAAAAGGAAAAATTAAGCCCTTTCTAAAAATAATCCTTGTGCATTTGGTCCAGATGCCAAGCTCAGTGAAGTCGGACTGAAAACATTCACATGGTAGATTGTATCTCGGTTGCCATGTCGATGTTATCAGACAGCTGGCAGGCTGAAGGAAATTGGTCTTGTAGCTGTTGGCTGCGGTGCCAGCCACAGAGATGGGTGGTGAATGGAGTCCTGCTGTTCCTGCCGAGAACTGACAGAGGGAGTCAGCGCGCTGTGCCCGACCTAATCTGATCTCAGACGCCAGGATATGAGGCGAGGACAAAGCTGTTTCCTGATGCCTTGTGTTTCTATGGTTACAGCAGAGAGAGCCGTCCTCTGAGCTGGACACTGTGTCTGCGCGTTTGTTTGAGATAATCTTTTTTTGTAGATGATTAAAAAAAGCAGTCAACTGAAAAAAATGGACTTAGAAATGTGTTTTTCCCAACTTCATCAGCAATGCTGTGTCACCACAAAGCATCATGGGAAGATAATGAGAATTATACACCGTTTTCTAATTGCTTTCAATGTTACAAACATCTAGTTATCGGATGAGAACTGCAAGATTATTATTTCTGCTGTGTTAAAAACGTCAAAACAATGAGAGCAAAAGGTGTCGCTGCAGATTTACAATGATTCCCTGTGTTTGACCGCACGCTACTGTTGTGGTGATGATTTGAGCACATTTAAGTCCGCATAATCACGCTTCAGCTGAAAACGGGAACCAGCTCATTTCTGCATAAACTTTGAAGCCCACTGCCTAATTAAACACTGTAAGCATTTTGTGTTACTTTCGCAGCTGCTCAGCAGTCTTTTTGCATACAGATGGCTAATAATGACTGCAGAAGAAAGGCGTGGTGCAGAACTTACATAAGGAAACTGACTGAGTCATTTTTCAAGTTAAAAGAATTTTCCTCAAAAAAGCTTTTTTTTGCTCAACTTTGATTGAAAGAATGCTTCAAGTCAACTTTCCTCTTTATGGAGAGGGACCAATTGTTAGCAGTTTATGACTAAAAGAGTTATTTATTGTGAATAAATTGAGCTCAAAATGTTTTTTTGTTTTCCAGATTATCATGAAATTTGACTGAAGGATGTTTTTGTTCCCTTTTAAACCATATTTCAAAGCAACATCTTGGAAACATCTCGATTTCTTCCACCAAAGGGCCATGATACTTGAACTGCACATCATGTTTGAGCATTATTGTAAAAGTGTAAATGTTTGCCAATTTTAAAAAGAAAATAACAGCTTTGTTCTTTTTAGAATAAAAGGATCATAGATGGATTTGATTTGATAGATAAAATACTACAGACATGTATAATGGGGGGGAAATAAACATGGTTTTGAACATTTTTTTTACAAATAGAAGGCCAGTAAAAGTTTTACATCCATTTCTAATCCAGTAAAACCAACTGGTTTCAGAGCTCACATATTGAATATAAATGCTCTGAGAAAGCATCAAAACTTTGTTTAACTTTAGCAAACAAACAGCAACTTCCAGAACAATGAACCCAACAAAATGGTTATGAAGAAAGTTAAAGAGAAGTTTAAAGTTTAGTTATAAAAACATCCCATTAAAAACAAAACAAAAAAACTCTCAGAGCTCTATGTTCAATCATCATCTGAAAAATTCTTAAGTAAAAAATAAATATTGACAAGACAGCAAGCCGTTTATTGAAAAGGAGGTAGGAAAACTTGAAGTTTCCGTTGGCAACAAGCCTCATTGGGGACACAGTTAACATCAAATCTGAACTTTCTAGCTCTAGTAACGACATTATGTGTGTGTGACGGGGAACCCCAGTGAACGTCATCCGGAACACACCCAGAACCAGTGACGGTGGTGGTGGTAGCATCATGCTTTGGGGATGCTTTTCTTAAACAAACTGGACCATGGTTCAAATCTGATGGGAATCTAAACTAAAGCTAATATGCTGAGAACAACAGGTAAACATTTAATCTAAGAAAGGTGAAATCTAAAAGATTACAACAACTTTGCTCCGTGAAGCATTAACTCCGGGGCCTAAAAACAAATACACACCAGACTGTTTGAATTTTTCTAATTATAATTTTTTTAATTATCTATTTATGTCTTTTTTTAATGATCTAATTTTTCTCCCTCTACCCACTTCTAGTGATGTCCCAGTAGCTGTTACTAAATCAAAACAAAATGTAAGTTTAGGAATAAAATTGACCCATTGTTGATATTTCGAAAAGTACATCTTATATACAGCTGTGTTTGTGATGTTTTAAGTATTTGTATTATTACTGTGTTTTAAAAATATTTCTTTAGTTGTTGTTTTATCAAACATGTCTCTCTTGAAGATTAGATTGATCTCCCTTTCCATATAAATCAAGGCCAAAAGAAGGGTAATGAATTGCTTCAGATAATTTCCATACTACTGCAGAAATCTGTCTGTAGGCTATTTGTGCAGAAGAATGACTGAAATGCAGCACTGACCAGGTCCTAGCTTAGCCACAGCGCAGAGCAGGTCATAGTTGATAACGGGCGTGGCGTCTTCGCTCTGACTCCAGCCCACAGGCGGGGAGGCGGGTGGTGAGATCAGAAACTGTTTGACCGGTTGAGGAGGTGCCAGATACGACTTGTCGATGTCCTCATCGCCATTCTGGATCTGTCAGACCCAGAAATGAACACATAAAAGACATGAAAACGACAGTGAAAATCCACGTAGAGAAAAAAAAACCCCAGCATATTCCACTATAGTCTGTGAAATAAAACAGGAATTTAATTTCAAATTTGGAAAACATATATTATTTTGAGAAAGTTGTTAGACTTGCCTGAGTTTCTATAATAGCAGTTTTATGACAAAAAAAGTCACAGTTTGAGCCCTCTTATGCGTAATGACAGGCCTGTTCCTATAAAGGGATTTTTGGGGTTTTGATAGCATCCAATTGCTGTAATTACAATACCTACATGAGGCCTTTGTCTGAGCTCTGAAATCCATAATCCTCTTATGTCAAAGTACAAGAAGGTGTTACAGGGTCAAAGCCAGCGAAGCTTTTTGGAAAAAAAGAACAGTTTGACTCAAGCTAACATAACATCCCACTAAGCACAACTATAGAGTCAATGCAGCTGAACTGTCCTGCAACTCTTATTTGTATTTAGATCAAACCAGAGATGAAACTCAAGCTAAAGCACAGGCGTCCTTGATGCACGGGACATGAATTACAGTAATGTCATCAGCAGCTCTCCTGTGCCTTTTTTCCACAGATACTCACTTGAGCAAAGTAGAGTTTTAGCTTCTTGCCGTTGAACTCGGACTCGTGCAGCTCGATGCGGGCGCGGGCGGCTGCCTCTGGGGTGCTGAAGTTGATCCGGACTCTCCTGAAGCTCTTGAACAACTGAAAGGTGACCTGGTCATCGTAGATCCTGAACAGTGCCTCAAACCTCTCCTACAGAACAGAAAATAAAAAAAAACAAAAATAAGCTTTAAAAGGCCAAACAGATTTCTTGTGTGTTACACTGATATTGCTAAAAATAGTTTTAAAATACTGTTTGATTTTTGGTTTTTACTATCGGTTTAAATACGGTCACCTGCAGCTGACCTGGATTATATTCCCCTTTATTCAAATAATTCAGTTTGTCATCAGAAAATGGAATTTTGAATCTTATGAATTTAATTGATTATAAAGCTAAAAATAATCTCTGAACTTGCTGGCATCACAGATCCAGCCAGATAAAACAATTAATTAGTTTTAGGCATGAATGTTTTTCTATTTTTATTTTTAAAAACTTGAACAACCTGATAAAATCCCAGCTCATCCTGATGCCGTTAACAAGCAGTCTCCTCAGTAGCAAACTAGGGAAGTACATAGCATTTTTTAGAGGGTGTATATTTCATTCTTTATGCAGAAAATTGTCAGATTGATAATAATCTTTATATTGTATATCCTTCATTATAAACTCTAAATAAACTCATTTATTTAACATATTTTATGTAAACTCATTGTGTAGCTTCAGGTTACAAGTGAGTTTGCAGTTTGAGGAGAGATAAGAGTAGAAAATTTAAACTTTTTTTTTAGAAGTTGAATCAAGATTTTCAAGTAACCTCATAATGCTTTTAATAAGTGGGAGCTATTTTGATGATATCAGACTATTGATTTTGTCAAATAGAAATATTTCAATACGTGAGGAACGTTTGGCGTTTTGGAAATTAAACTAAAATATAACATGATCTTATTATGAACAATGATGTGCCAATTACCTTAACTTTTTCCTGATCTTGCATCGTTTGCATAAATAACATTGAATCTGTTCTGCAAAAATTACAGCTAACTCAGTAGACCACTAAAAATAATCTTAATCTGTTACACCAGAGGATTAAACTGATACCTGATGGTTTTACACAAAGGTGGACATGAGCCAATCATTTCTATCAGACTTAAGGCAGTGGATCAGTTATAATAACCAACTCATCTTATTTATTGATTTTCATTGCTATTAATGACTTAGCTAAGCCCTGTTTTCCGTAAAATCTTTCATCTTTTTCATCAGATTTTATGAATTAATCTAGAAGACAAATCCAAATTTCACTTGTTTGTCATCACCAGGAGCGTTCTGACTTCTCTCTCTGCTCATCTTCCTCTTCCTCCTCAGGCACAGAGCTTTAGCTTCTGCTGTACTTCTAATTCGTCTCCTTAGGCACCAAACTGCCCTCCTCAGCAGTGAACTCAATCAAGCGGCTCAGCAGGAGGGCAAAAAGGAAGACTGCCACCAGGAGGGCTTATTTCTGAGTAATCAGTGGTGTTATTCCTTGCTTTCTTCTCGGTCATCTCCCAGCTGTACTGTTAGCTTCAAATTATTGGAACCGTCGTTCCGAGAAGGTTGATGGACAGGTTGTTCACTCTGACAGAGGGCAGGCTTGTTTTCATCTTCTTGCACATTTCGTTTGGATTGAGAAGGAAATTAGGTTTCTCTCTACAGATTTCTTTGGTTTTTGCTGTAAATATTACAGAAAATCCCATTAACTTAAATATCAAAGACAACCCAGATCAAAACAAAAAGCTCTTAAAAGATTTCAATTATCAGGAGAAAAAGGTTACTAAAGCCAAACCAGGCCCAATTTGTAGATGTAATTACCTTTCCCTTGTTAAATAATAAATTAACAGACAACAGCTGAGTTGAATATTACTATCTAGACCCACCACTCATTACTGCCAAATCAATGCACCTCAACCCGTCTGACAACATGATGGAGGCTAAAAGGTCTTGCATGTCATGCTCTGAATAAATTAATTTCAATTCATTTCTGCACTAAAGAAAAAAGATTCAAGGTATATTTCCGCCTCAAAGTGGCTGCAAATTCCATAACAGACACGGTGGGAACTGTTATTCACAAACGAAGAAAACATAGAGCAGCAGGCTGATGGTAACGACTCAAAAAACTCGTCAACAACCCATCCAGCAGGTCACAAGGAAGCTTGATTTAGACCTAATTAAAGTGTTGCTGCATGTCCTTAAAACACACAGCTCTTGTTAAAAAACTTTCTGTTAGGTTAAATTAATATTCTGTGAAGAAGAGTATGCCAAAGGTAGAACAACCAAATCAAAGGTTTGGGGGGTAAATAAATCCTTTTCACATTAGACCATGATTTCACAGCCTTTACTCTCCATTTAAAAATAAATCATCTTTAGATTTGTTGTATGTTTTGAAAATCTATAAGATGGATTTGCACTAAACTGATCTGCTGATCTTAAACCAAAGTTTAAGATCCTGGAAGTGCCAAGATCGGATCTTTAGGACAGTCGTTGTGGAAATTAAATCATTATCCGGTTGGAAAAGGCTTATGATATGAAAAGAATGTGAAAAATTTAAAGATAGTTCGTTGTTTTGTGCATGATGCTGCCACCACCATGCTTAACAGTATTTTTAGGTTTGAAAGAATCGTTTTTAATCTTCTTCATAGCGTTATTTCCATCTTTGACTTATTTGATCGCAAAGTTTATCTCTGTAAAAACTGCAAAAACTGTTTTCAATACAGGACTTAGATCAGAGCTCAGATGAGTGAAGAAAACAAATCTTGAAGTTCCACATGTCCTGAGAGCCACATGTTTGCAATCTGTTGCATTACTGTCAATTGGTGTCCACTGCTCTTCAATCAGCTCCTAATTCTGTTACTGCCTGGCAGCTTTTATTTAAACACACGTGTTGTTTTTGCCAAATGTTTAGAGGACTTAAAACTGTCCCTCTTTCAGCTGTGAACATACCTCTCATCACCAGAACGCTAATTTTCCCTAAAAAGGAAGGATCTTTCTGGAGTCAACAGGCATTTTTAAACTTATCCCTTTCAGATCAGTGCTGGACTTTTATTTCTTTATTCAAAATTATTTTTGACCAATGTAACGCCAAAGGTTTTAAAATCACTTTAGTCTGTGAACAAGAATCAAATTCTGCACTAAAAACAACCTGATGTAAAACCTGTAATAACAACCTACAGAAAAAATAAAAATTGTCCAAATCTGAGGAGGATGGAGAAGATCATATTTAGGATGTCACATATAAACACGACTCATTGCATTTGTACGTTGTACAGTCGTTCCACCATAGAAAAGGGCGGCCCATCGACGACTCTTTGTATGAGACAGTGAGTCCGTTCTAAAATAACAGCTTTCTCTCCATATGGACATCACATTATCAACGTCTCTGACGCACCGAGTGGCAGATGATTCAGCAAACTGAACCAGAACTACGGCACACTCTGTGTTGTTCATCATGGTTAAATAATTAGGACATTACAAACATGCATAAGTCCTTCTGGTTTAGCTCCCTTTCCTTCCTTTCTTGGTTCTTTTCGTTTTTATTCTCCTGTGAGAAGAATCTGTTTCTCCCTTTTCAATGCCTTTATCCAGCTGGGTTAGCTTAGAGCTGGCTTGACCCACTAATCTGCATCAGTCCATTTTTAGGCAACTTTCTAGCTGCCCATGAGTCCTGGAGGGAAAGGTCAAATCAGAAAAAATGTGAAAAATTTCCTTAAAACAGAAATGAGGATAGACTAAAAAAATCCCTAAAAAGTCCACAGTCCCCCAAGTCCCCCCCCCCATCTATCGTTCGATTGTAATACTAGCACTAGTACTACAAAAGTGTAATAAACAGAAAGGTTAGTATGAACATCTTACTCTTTCTTGGCTTTTAAATATTTGATTTTGTCCTTAAGGAGCTTGATGATTAAACAGCAATAAAAAGATAGTTTCATAAAAACTAGAAATAGCAGCAGACATCTAGATAAAGAGCAGGTTTTCTATAAATAAATAAACATCCTTTAGCAGGGTGGTTGGAAACTAAACACTTCTTATCGCATCATTCTATCAGGGCGTTTAGTCTCTTGACTTGACTTTTAACCATAATTATTACACATTTTTACTTAGATTTATCTTGGGCCCATTTTTGACACATAATGTTAACCAGCTTTATTGATTACAAAAGCTGTTTGGATGAGTGTGGAGGATAAATCTGGTTTTAAAGGATGTTGGTGAGGAGGTTCAGGAACACCTCCAGAACCGAAGAACCAACAGTTGGAGCTTCAGTCCCAGTAACTATCAATTCATTTCAACAAACTTTACTAATCGCAAAAGGAAATTAAATGTAGCAAACAATTTTCTATTTTCCACAAACATGTAGAGGTTGACAGCTGTAGGCAGAAAGCTGTCGGTCTTGCAGCAGATCTGGAGAAGCTTTTGATTGAAAACACTGTTGTTTAAGTTAGTCTGAAGATGAGGATGCTCACCGTTCATAATGTTCTTCATTTTATGAATAATCTTTTTACTGAAATCATCTCTGGAGGTTTTAGAAGAGTTCCCACAACAGAACCAGCCTTTTTTAATCAGCTAACAGCAGACTTCTTTGAGTCATTTGCTCAGATGCTGTTACCCCAGCAGATGACGGCAGTAGAAATCACGTTCTCCACAACAGACTGATGGAAGACACTGAGCTTCTTAAGGAAGCTAAGGTCCTTTTCTCTGCTCTGTTCCTTCTTGTAAACTTCACAGAGGTATCCATGTTCCTTGTCCACCTCCACATCTTCTTCCATGATGTTAAGAACACTTCATTTGTTCCAGTTTCTTCTGAAATCTACAATCATCTCCCTTTTTTTATTCACATATACAGTCAGATGTTTGTTTGTGGTGAAGCTAGTTCGACATCAAAATTTACCAAAAGGGAGGCAAACAAAGATGAAGCATCAACCCAAAGATCAACATCCCTCATATACTGGCCACTATAACTACATTACTTGGTAAAGTGGATGTAAAACTTTTAAAAGTGCCAACAAGCATGGTGGTGGCAGCATGGTAATGTGG
>JAUZNJ010031436.1:0-14226 GCA_034780135.1 Jordanella pulchra | reverse complement strand
CTTCAACTTTTTAAACACTTTAAAACATCAGATGCATATAATCCTGATGGCTACAATAACATGTAACGATATATATATAAAATGAGCAATCCTAGCAACAATCCCTACTTATTATAATCTCATCTCACATCCCTTAGAGCACAAACTGTTCCACTTATCAACTCCCAACTGAAGGAGGATCTTACTGATTGTTTTCTTTATAAACTACCCAGCACTCTACTTGTTTTATGACTCTAACAAACAGTTGCTTCATCTATCACCTAACATGATGTCCTTTGTTTCCATTCCATTGCTTATGGCATCTCTTTCCTAAACAACAGTTTCTTACCCATGTAGCCATCTGTGCTTGTCAGTTTAAAGTAGTGAAGAGTTTTCATGGAAGCTCAAACCTCCTGTATATTTTAACAGTGTATTATTTTCTGCAACCTTTATCTTTTACCTTATCAGACCCTGATTTTGTTATGTTGATTCTCATACTTGTTCTGGCCAGTTGATTCTTGCTAATTATGATTAAATGCACAATCGAAGAAACATCCTAATAAAGGACTCTTGCAATTAGATTTTTCTCATAGGGACACACTAGGCCAGAGTTTAGTTTGTTACAGAACAGAAACTTTATTCGTTTGACGCCAACCTGATTAAATACACGTTTAGAGATATGTAATTGGTCATACTAGCTGAGCAAATCCAAAATACAATTACAGTCTCCCAGGCCAGCTCTTTTAACAGCCCACAGGGGTTGAGGAATGAAGCTGGATGGGGGTGAATAAACGTAACTAACCCCCATTTTGAAGCTCTCTGCTGTAAGTGATCGATAGATTATCATAAATTAATTAGAACCGAATGGATGTAATCATTTGTGGTATATTAACTGTGCTTAAACCTCGGAACTCTTTCTATTCTTTCCCAGAATACATGCACACTGTAAAATACGAGCCTTCCTCATCTGCAATTGAAACCCAACGCAAAATAAGGACATGCTTTGAAGGTCTGGACGATGACAATCTACATAAAAAACCAGTGGTTGTTTTGGAACGACTCCCTGATTTTACAGTCAACGCACTTCAACCACCAACACCTCAGCAGTTCTACAGTGAAGTAGAGTCCCCCAACAGCTCGGACTCTGACATGCTGTGGGAACCAGGAGACGATTCCGGAGATTCGGATTTTGGAGTTTCAAAAAATAAAAAGAAAAGTGCAAAATGTAAGAGGTTGAACAAAGTCACAGTGGCTCCGCCATTAATGAGCATCAAAAACTACAGCGCTAACAGTGCTAACAGCGCCAGCAGCAACAGCGCCAGCAGCAACAGCAACATCAGTAACAGCGCCAGCAACATCAGCAAGAGCAGCAGCAGTAACGGCGCCAACAGCAGCACTAACAGCGCCAACAAACGTAAGAACGATTCTACTGACCAATACGTAAATAACACTGGAATTGCACCAAAAAAACCGAAGCCTCTCAGTTCCACATTACTTTTGTGTGTTTTTTTTCCACAGCTGCTGAATCATCCCCCATCATTGTGTCGTCTGCTTTTGCCAGCAACTCCAGTGAAACAAGAAAAGTGCGGCCTGATCTACCAGAAATGGAGATCACCTTAAACATGACGGTCCTGGCCAGAAGGAGAGCCATGAGGTGGCAAAGAGGCAAGATAGTAGAGATAATTAACAGAGGTAATTAACAGAGAGAAACTGGAAACCCTTTTTTGAAATTCATTGAATAGAAAAACAGATGTTAAAGTAGCGGTTTGACCCGAACCATCTCTAGGAGCTGGCATCATTTTTTATTACCAGTCTTTGCTCCTCTTTGTATCCACCGCGGTAAAACTGATTCTCAAGATCTATATTATAAAATGGTGTATCTATATTTTACTTTAGGCTCCTATAGGGAAGCAGGAGGGCTCAGCTATTTTTTTTTCTTATCTATGTCGTAAAGTCTAAGTTCTAAATCACTTCTCATATTAGTTCCCTAAGGTCACTTCATATAACCAAAGATCAGTTTTAGAAAATAATCTACTTTCACTATCCTTAAAGCTGCTATTAACTTCTATTACTTTATTAAACTTGATGCTGGATCTTAATGTATCAATATGTCACATAACTATATAATGTTTTCATTTTTTTTTACCTTTATTCAACCAGATGAAACACGTTTCTAGAGTACTATTTCTATTTAACACTAATAAAGTGCTGAAAAGGTTTAGTACCATTTGGTAGTAGTACATGATGTGTACTGTTAAGTGTAATACATATAGTCATCTAATGGTATGTTTAATTGTAATTTCAAAAACAATGAGGTACATCAGAGGAAAGTTTCTACAAACTTCAGGAAGACAGAAATCTGATATATTAAAATAATGATCCTCCTTAAGCCTCACAGAAGCACAAAATGCGGGACAAACAGTGCAGTTAAGCACAGTTATCACTTTCCCCCATTTATTAAAAAAAGTTATAAATAAAAATGAGCAAACCTTCAAACAACAAATGGATTTCTCCCTGAGAATCTCCTCTCACTGCCTCATCCAGTGCCCATATAAACCAACCCACAGCTTTTATAGCTGCATTTTCCCTTTCTTTAAACATAGTTCCCATTAGATGTTTACTATATTTCTATGAAAATTCTCCTATCTGTTCTAGTTGTTGCAAAGATTCAGAACAAAAATTACATTCAAAATAAAATAAGTAACCTTGAATTTGTTCTATCCAAAGCTCCTCCACTGGAGTAATATTAGCTTCACTTTAGATTTCTTGTAAAGTTGTCTAATCTGATCTTCCTATTCTTTTTTTACTGCTTGCAATTCTTCTTTTTTCTTCTTTTTTTGTGTGTTTGTAGATGATGGAAGGGTTAAATACAAAGTGATTTTTGATGAAAAGGGGAAGAGTTTGGTATCAGGACACCACATTGCCTTCGACACCAACCCGAAGCTGGAGCGGCTGTATGTCGGAGCCCGTGTTTTAATTCAGTCTCCAGAGGACGAGCAGTGCTTCTTACCTGGACTTTTGGCTGAGCTTCCTAGCAGAAAGAACCGCTTAAGGTCTTGAATCAAATGAGTGTTGATGCATTTATAAACCCTCATTATTTGATTTTAGGACAGATTATTTTTTATTTTTTAAACAACTCAATGTTTTTCAGGTTTTTGGTGTTTTTGGATGATCACACCCCGCTTTATGTCAGCCTACCTTCACTTTACCTGGTGTGTAGACAAAGTAAGTTTGACTGTTTCCTCCTTTTTTGTTGCTGTGTTTAGTCTTTTTTTAATATTGCACTATAGTACACAGTTAAGAATAAAGATCAGTCAGATAAATTGCACCAGATCTCAATTGTGAAAAGTATCCTGGAATGGAGAGGAATAAAAAGGAGCTTCATCATTTGATTGCAAAAAAAAAAGATTGAACTGACTAAAATTATTGTCAGGAAGTCATCCAAACGACTGAGTGGTTGGAATTATCATGCACAGAGATGAACCCAAAGACCAATGCACCAGCAAAGGATTAAATAATCTGAGGATTTCATCCTGACACTAAAAGGCAGTCAGGGCACCATCCGTTATTCTATGCAGGTCTGTGCGTCCCTCCTTGCACGTGCTTCCCCAGACCAACTGTGATCCTGTTCATGTAAGCAGCAAAATCTTCACTGCAGCCTTTTCTGATCCCTTTGCATCTTTCACATGAGATCAAAGTAAACCTGATTTTATCTATGAACAGAAAAACCCTGTGAATTCTGGTGATCTCTGATAAATGGCAGGGAAGCTCCAAAGGAGCCATATTGGTCCTATTGATAGGTAATGGACCTTCAACAGTCCTGTCCAGCTCTAGTTTCCCCCCACCTTCTCTGCTGTCGACACTGTTTGGAACACAGAAATCCTTCTGGCACATATTGATTCACCAAGCTGGTGTAGTTGGACCTCGTCTGCAGCCTTTGTTTGTTCCAGGTATACATTCATGATATCAGTAGTGACCCAGACTCCTGTGAAATGCAGAACTGCTGAAAAGTGGTGTCTGTGGATTCCATCCTTCAGAACCATTCCTGCTTTCTGGGTAATTTTGTTGCTTCTTCAAGCACCTACTGTTGTTTTTTTTGTTAACACCAAAAACAGCTGAAACTCATTAAAAACAATCTCTGCTCTATTTTTCAGACCAGATCAATATTCCAGAGGTTTACCTGACATATTATATTCTGATTAAAAACTTTTCCCTTAATACATTTACCTGTTTTTAAAAGTGTATTTTTTTACATTTGTTTATGATGATGTTAAACAGCTTTCTTTATATTCCTTTTCACTCTTGTTCGGTTCATCATGGTACATGCTTCCATTGCTTCTGTCTTATCAGGAGGTAATGTAGTAGCTAATGCTACAGCAAAATGGGATCTGTGTCAGCTAATTCAGTGTAGTTTGTTTATATTGGTTTTTACTTTTGTCAATGATATTGAGCTCATTGGTGTTTTAAAATTTATAGTACGTTTTACAGAAAATACAACCAGTTGTTAAAACTTTAAGCTGTTGTGAGAAATAGGATTATTTTTCCTTTCCAGACCACTAACACCACCCCACTTATTTTATTTTTTTAAACAGTGGACGATACTCTGTGTGACCTTCCGGATGGTCCACACAGATGCTTCATGGAGCAGTACCTGAAGACTTGGCCATATCCACACCTAACCCACTACAAGGAAGGGCAAACCCTCAATATAGAACTAAATGGAGTCCATCAGAAATGTAAGGTTGAAACGGTTGATTGCAGCTTGATGAAGGTCGTGTTTGAGGTTAGTACCTGTCCTTTAAAATGTTTATTTATTTATTTATTTATTTTTCTATGACTTAAATCTTTAGACATGATCTCTTTAGATTATTAGTTATAATCTAAAAATTAGAGCAGTTTGAAAGGATTTTGTACTATGAAAGTAAATTAGCCAGATGTAGGGAAAGCAGTTTATGGATTGGAGATTAACATTAAAAGCTAAAGCTTTTTCCCTTTTTTATGCTCGGAATAATGTGATTGTTTTTTTCTGTATAATATTTTTTTTTATATATACATAATATTCCTTCAAAGTTTAGTTTTAATCAAACTCGAACAAAAAATATTCTTTTAAATTCACTGTTTTTATCTGGCATCAGTTGTAAAGGCATGTAGGGGGAAAAAAATAAATATTTGCCTTCAGCCTAGTGCAAGGCACCTTTAAAGTGTGTAAATAGAAAAAAAAAATACGTACCAATGCAATATAGTAAGGAAAAAAGCCAAAATTAAAAAAATTACATCTTGGCTTTTTTTCATTACAACAATATTGTACTGATGATAAAAGTCTGTTTTTACTTAAAATGTTTCCAGCACATAAATCAAGGCTCAATTTTGAGATGTAGAGTCAGTAGATTGGTAACAGGCTTTAAGGTCTGTATATCAGGACATGACACCTCATGTGATACAAATGATGTCAGTCTCCCCAGCAGGGGGCAGCATCTGCTTTGTCTTTATGTATTAGATGCATCTTTGTCTAATCTACATAATCCTAAAGTGTGATATTGATCTATTTTATAACGCCTTCGTCACACAGGAGAACGGGGAGAAAGACTGGATCCACCGCGGCTCCATACGTCTGGAACACATGTCCAAGTTCTTGGAGATGAAGCTGAACCGAGACTTGGACGCAGAAAATTCTGACCCTAAATGACCAACTAATTGTCATTAGGTAGAAGTAAAACCTTATATTAAACAGTGAAATCTTCATTACCACAGGAATCCAGACCCATTAAATTAAATTGAACTAAACCATTATGTATGTCATTCCTGTTGGTAATGAAAAATGTAAAATATGTTGAGAAACTGTAGTTAGCGCATTTTTCCATTTTGGGTATATTTCCAATTATATGTTTAGAAACCACCATAGGTTAGTGTCTTGTTGGAAGAAAGAAGATTTAAAAGGAAGCCTCTTGTTCTCTGATTAATAGAATGACCCAACAGACCAACAGAAAATATATTCATGTCATCATACAGTGCATACAGAGAGCTTAAATCTCTTTCCTTTTTCTATCTTGAAAATTATTTTGATATTAATCATTGCCCCCCTCCACAAAAACATCTAACATTCATGTATCTTATTATCTTTTTTCTTATTTCTTGCCTTTATTTTGTGCTATTTAGAGCAAAATTCACAATCAATTAAGTTAAACCTACAACATTTCCCCAGCAGGCCTTAAGGCCTTTTGGTAAATGTTGATCCCAGTTTCTTCCTCTTTGTATTCTGACAATGTTTTGTTCTCAAAATATGCTGTAATTTAGTTTGTTTTTTTTATGTTATTTTAATCCTTTCTGCACTCTGCCTGAATCTTTCATGTACTTTGTTTTTTTTCACTATTAAAAGAAAAAAAAAATTCAAAAAGTTGGTTTAGTTTGTCCTTTTAAACTGTTTTAGCTGTTTGTCCGCTATGATTCTTAGTACAGTCGGATTTAATTCATCTAGTGCATGCGTCATCTCTTTTAAAGTGTTTTTGTCATTTAGTTTAAGAGTTTGAACTAGAAGCTGAATGTTTCTACGCTGTGATTTACTGTAACTTTATTTTGAATTGATTTAAATCAATTGGTGGTAAGAAAACCTTTCAAGAATCTCACAGAACAAACTTCTGTTTAGTAGTTTACTTACAATTATGAAATACATGGATTCTATTTCTATTATTTTACATTTTTCATGTTAATTTTTTATACAACATTATCTTTAATTATACCTAAAACCAAGAACAGATGGCAGAAGTTATTTGTGTGTGTGTGTGTTTTTTTTTTTTTTGCGATGGCACAAGTTCACAGCTCCTGTTGGTGTTAGATAGTTCTGTTTGAACGGTAATCTATGCGGCTTCTGGGTCATTTCATGGAATAAAAACTGAGCATGTTTTACGGGTTTTAGTTAATGGTTGACAGTGGTATGATGCTGTTTTTGTTTTCTGACATAATGGAACAATTGGAAAAAAGTTTTCATTTTAACCTTTCAAGTTGGTGACCAGCACCGGATTCATATAATTATCTGTTCTGTCAGGATATTTGAAAGACTAAAACTTAACTAAGTTTTATTAGACTCCCATAAAAACTGCTTGATCTATTTTGCTTCCAAATGAGATGTTGGAGACGAAGGTTACATGACATTTATTCATGATTTGGCTGAATGTTTCAGATTCATTGCTGATGACCTCCAGTTTAGACATATAACCTCATACTTCCTATAACTAACAAGCTTGTGGTAATATTTTTGAATTGGTTTTTGAACATTTTTTTTGGTTAAAGTATTCATATTCTATAACTGCTTCTAGACTCAAAGGTATTTTTTTTTATCTAAAACGGCAAATTTTGTGCTCTCCCACCCCCATAATGGGTTATTAAATGTATTCATAATTTGTCTCATACCAATTGCGAAAATGAAAATGTCAGGACAGGTTCTATCATGAATTTGTAAAAACATTACGTCTTTAAACATTCCCAATTACATCCGCAGAGGACGTCCAGACTGAAGTCTTTTGCCAACCTCATCAGATTTTCTCTAAATGCGAGCTTGTTGCTAATGACAATCATCCAGGTACGTATAAAAATGAGCACGCTCCACTGGTTTCCCTTTAATGATTATTAAAAGGTGGTGGAAGGAAATTATTTCTTAAATCTTTGGTTTTGGTGATATTTAGGAGTTGCACCATATACCTCACCACCACCTCACATGTGTCTCCCTCTTTAACAGGCTATGAATAGCCAGATCATACACAAACTTGAACATGTGTTATCCCACTTGACTATTGGTGTGTAAGGCATAGAATAAGGTAGATAAACAGCAGAGAAAAATGCCTCATTTGACTTGCCACCTCATATGGAAACTGGTTTTTGAGAAGAAAATGTAAAATATATCCAGCATCACCTTGACACCCATTAAAATTAGTCTAAATGTAAAGCTGGGTTGATTTCCAAGCTAAAGAACTGTCTGAACGCAGCAAGTTCACATTAGAACTAAGCCCATCGGCGTGTTTATGTAAAGTTGAGAGATACCCGCAGTCCCTGAATTCACAGCTTCTCTGTTTCCAACTAAGAAACAGCATGACCCTTATTAATAGCTTCATCGAAAATAGCCCCAGTGCTGGGATGTAAATCTAACGTGAATAACATCCTATTTTCACTTCTCATTGTTTCTTTCTTTAAAACGTGCCTGTGAGTATGCTGACGATCAGAGAACAGCACATGTTTTTTTACGTTTTGTGCCGGAAAGTGATTCCTAAATCATAGGATAGACAGAAAGAAAAAAGCACTTCTAAGGCTGGTTTGATAACCCCCCAACCCCAATTTTAAATTATTTTCATTTCAATGAAGAAGTTCATTTTGGATAAAAAGTGAGACAGGCTTCCCTTAAAAGATAAAAAAAGATGAGTAAATAAAGAAAGCAAAAATAATCTTTTTTTGTTTTAAAGAAAGGTTGGGTTGCTGAAAAATATTACCCTTCAAAATAATCACTGAAAAATGATTGAAACTACAGCAAGAAGACCATTCCTAGAATTATGGAAAAACTTTCTGAATGTTTCTTCTGGACATTTAACCATCGTGTGCAATATTTTGAGAAGGTACCTTTGGTGATGAGCTCCAAGTCCTGATCATTAGCTATCTCTAAATTTCAGATTTCATTTAGAGCTATGGCTGTGCTGCTGCAAAAAGCTAAAATTAGTCAGAAAAGAATTTTTTTCGTAGAATTATGCACAATGAATTTTTATTGTACTCATAGATCATAATACAGCAAAACATATTTGCAAAATATTTAAAAGAATTTTTAAGGATTTAAATCAAAGACAATATATTCATAATTTTTAAGGTATTGCTCACACAATACTTAATGCTCTATTCAAAAGGAAAAAAAAAACAAAACATCCAACATGCCCCAAAGCTCATTTTGCTGATAAAGAGCTTAAAGTTGTTCCCTAATTGATAAAATGTGTAAACATAATCTAAAAACAAACATATGATCAAGTGTTTTTTCTAAGTAATAACAAACAGGAACCATTAAAATTGTTCAACACCTGCAGAGACAGACCGGTTGCAACAGGCATGTCTAAACCTCAGTCATGTAACCGAAGAAGAGAAAAAAAATGATCAATTTAAACATTTCGCTTGTGATGACTGACTGTGCTGTACGTCACATTCTCATCCTTTGCTTTAGCCTGTAAAGGAAACATAAATACAGTGGTTAGAAGGAGGAGATAAAATGAGAGGTATTATTAAATCTCTTTAACGTAAACAACCCTGACTTGATGGTTCGAAATATTTGTTTTTTTCTTTTACCTCTTTTGGTTTTTAGTAGCTTTTAGACTCTCAATTGGGGTTTTTTAGGGGGACATATTAATTAACCTTTAACAGTATTTGGCATTGAAATTATGCATTTAACTCTCTATGTCAAACAAATAATTACAAACATGTAACTAATCTTGCTTCAGCTCTCTGAATAGTTACCTGTTTCCCACCCTGTGGTTTTACAATAATAACAGAGCTGTAGGTCACATCCGCATCGCTTTCAACAGGTAATGCCTGTGTTCCAAACAGAAATAAACACGGTAGAAGTTTTATATATTTACACAATCTTTGAAAGGTCACAGCTAACTGTAATAGTATATATTTTAAAACCAATTCACCTGAGTTGTCTTGTTTTTCTTGAAACTGACTTCTGAATATGTGACATCCCCTTCCTTCTGTAAATAAGACACACTTAAAATATCAGTGGGCATAAAAAGCTTCTCTTATTAGAGTTATTATAGTATTAAACAGAATTCAGTTGGATAACAAAATAATCACAAACCTATGGTGAAAAAATCTGTTATGTAGGTAATAAATTGTCTTTATGTTGCTATACTTTAACCTCACTAACCAGGTTTAAGTTGCCACTTGAATCTCGAATTTTGGCTCGTTCTGTAAAACATTAAATGTCTATATTATGCATTTTGAGAAAAAAATCAATAATTAGAAACCATTTGGAAGACTTACTGGTTCTGAACAGGATTAATAAAGCCACAATGACAACCAACATCAATAAACCCAGAGGGATCATGAGGCTCAGCAGTGCAGGAAAAGATCTGAAAAATACGTTTTACAAATCCTGATCAATAGACAACTATAATATCTAAAAGTAAGACAAATGTAAAAGGACAGTTTTGAATAAGCAAGCAAAGACCAACATGCATTACGGTGCAGCACTGAGAAGACTCCTGACCTGTGCTCTTTGGTTTTCTGCTCTTCTTTTGCTGTAGCACTTTCTGTGGCGGCTACTGTAGTCGGTTCTACTACTTTTCAAACAAGGAAATAAATTCATTATTTTAAATTTCACTAAAATGAAAATGGTAAAGCCTATTGTTAGTTTGGGATGTGACTGCCTTGAATACTGGTAGTGATGTACTTATTGTTAGATTTTGGACCAATAGCAAAAAAAAAACAGCAAATAGTTTTTAAAGGTATGATTTTGTTATGGTAGCCTAATGCGAATAAAGCTAATCTGCATCTGGTTAAAGAATGTCATATGTTTACTATTAATCATCAAATCAAATGAACAAATGTAATTTTCAATGTATATAGAAGACCGAATAATTAGACTAATAGATTATTATTCTCATGATTAAGGCAAAGATAATTAAATAGACACACAATTTGAAGTTAACATCCACCATCAGTTAGCTGATTAGTCATGAGCACTGTAACAATTATTAAGTTTATAAATTCATGCATATTTTTATTCCATTCTGTCTTTACTTACCAGTGGGTCGGATGGTCACAGTCAGATAAATTGGCATCTGAAAGTCTCCTTTGACACAGTAATACCAACCACTGCTCTCTGGTCTCAGTTCACTCATGGTCACAGTGAATGAATGACTGTTCTTCCCGCCGATGGTTACTTTTGTTCCATCTATGCTTCCAGACCCACCTTTGAAACATGTGCTGCCCAGTTTACACCACTGAATTTCTCCACTGGCTGTGTGGTGACAGGTTATGGTCGTGGTTTCTCCAATAAATCCTGTCACCTTCTGATTATCCACATATAGACTGGGTGTATCTTCATGGGAAACAAATGATGGTGATAAACACTTTCATATGGTAGCCATCAGACTCTTTAAGTGTTTTGCTTGTTTTTAATGAAAATATAGTAGATAAATTCATAATTAACTTAAATAATTTTTCTTTTGGTCTAGTTTAAAAGTGTTAAAAGTATGCTTTTATATAAAAAAAAGTGCGTACCTTGAGTGAAGGACAGGTGAAAATAGTCTTTGACATCCGCTCCTCCATTGATCTCCACAGCACACCAGTAAAAATCATCTTCAGCTCTCGGCTGTTTTATAGTCACATTGAAGATTGTTTGACTTTTGTCATCAGAGATTAAATACTTTGCTGGTTTTTGTTGTGAATTTGTTTTAATCTGATATTGACAGTTATGCCAATGATATCCTTTACATAAATATTTCACATTGCCTTTGTATTGTTTGCTATAAAGGCAGGGGATAGATATTGAAGTTCCAACCTTGACTGACACCTTGCTGATCTTAATAATACTTTCCGTTCCTGTGGAATAAAAAAAATAACTTGAAAGGGCATATTTAGCAGGTGTACTGCTAATATCTATGAAACATAAGAGAGAAAAACTGGTTGCTCATTGAAAACAATACTAAAAACTACTGGTGACTATTCTTAGTCCTTTAGAACATTGTATTCTAAAAAAAAAGATTAAAAAAAATACAAATGGACATCAGTTCTTATCAAAATTTGGATTGATACTAAAAACCTAGAGGGTTGAGACTGAAGGTCCAGTTTTCTTTGATGCTTTACTGACTTTGTTTATGCTTTTAAACTCTAATGAAAATAAACTATTTAAATATCTACAGCAATAGGTTTCTGTAAAGCACAAAAAAGTAATCTGTAAATAATGTGATCTTTAATGTCAAATGACAGAAATCTATGAAACATAAAAAGTTAAACACTAAATAATTGTAAATTAAAATTTCAACTAAATATGGTCATACATTTTAGGCCACAAAAATCGTATCATGTCTACATACGATAAACAGTGTAATCTAAAGACACTTACCTGTTATCAGAGTAAGAATTAGAAGAAAACTAAGAGACCATGTTGCCATGTTGATACACGGACAGCAGTAACATCCACTGGCTCACTAAAACTAAGTCACTACTTCCTTGTTTTTTAAAAATGTACTTTTGATGTTTCAGCATGTCATTTGCATTGAACTGCCACATCTTAACCATGGATATTTATGTTATCAGTTCACATGCTTGTTCTGTTTTTTGTTTTAGTTTTATCCCAAATTCATCAGAATATATCTTAAACCTTAGAGAAAGTATCTCAGGTTTTAATGGTTTTATCTTTGTCTCCTTTTTAACTTCAAGGAACAGCTATTTTACAACAGAAAATTACAACAGAAGTGTATTTCTTTTGTTGCTGGGGTGTTGAAAGAGGAATAAAGGAAGCGGTTGAAAGAGGTTATTTTTTGCTGTAACAAACTTGTGCTTGTATTTTAAGATAAATGAGGTGTTGACATGTGAGCAGTTCAAATTTTGTTCTTCTTTCACAGATCTTATTTGAATCTAAAAATGTAGAAACTGATTTCAGTCAATAAAAATAAAGAAAAAAAAACACCAATTCATTCATTCCTTGGATTTTCTTTTACACACATTTCTCTGCTATACAGAAAATAGTCAGAAAACAACGGAAATAGAAAATGAGCTTTAGCCTTTTCAAAATTTTTCTGATTACACAGTTTGGAGGAGAATTAACAGACTGGTTCAAGATTATACCGTATAAAGTCAACAGGAGCTCCAATAGCCCCCTTAGCACCTATTCTTGTACACACAAAAGAAATGAGGAGCCCCTGGTCATATTATCACAGTATCCTGTCTAGATACTACAGTATGGTGCTGGCACCGTCCTGCTGACTTACCTTTAACAAACCTATTTGGTAAATGAATTAAAGAGTAAAAGTATGTGTAAACAATAACATTTTCTTTCAACTTACGTACTGTACATTACCCCTACATTTTTCCAGCCCCAAGGCAACAAAAACCCTTTGTACAGATTGTGACTTTGTATTTGAGGCAAAGCATTTTGACAAACAATGATTCAGGTTTGAACAGACAGAAAATACCCTTCTATACAAAACATGCTTGCTATTGATGAACTATTGCAGTTCATACGGTATCTTCCTCTTGTTTCACTCAGTTAAAAGGGAAGGAACCACAACCTTAAGAAAACGGTCAGAAATGTACGTTTCTTAAGTATAATGGGGAAGAATGTGAATGTTTATTCTGAAGCAAGACTTGCTGTGTTTTATTTTTAATCATAAAAAAAGAAGTGTGTAATACACATAAGCTTTTATTTGAATTAGAGCATGAGCGTTCAAGCCCAGTCCCCAAGAGCTACCATCCTGTTAGATGCATCTCTAAAGCACACCTGAACCTAAAGGCTTAATCCCCTCATTTAGCTCAGCAGACTCATGGTAACGAGCAACTCGTTTGATTCAGGTGTGCTAAAAATGGAGCGCATCAAAAAGTTGAGGAATAGTAGCTGATAGTAGCTGATTTTTTGATAGTACATTCATAAAATAACTGGGCACAATGAGCACACTTTGACTATACGATGAAGAAATATCTTAAAAGGTATCCAAGCTCTTTTGTGTTTTTTAAAAACAAACATTATATATCACTGTTCCACTATGAAGTTCTTCACATTTTGTGGCAGTTGTTGATTCTATAACATAACATAAATTTAACCCAAGTTATCATCAATGGATTTATAAAGGTATATTCTTTGGCATTGGTTCTTAATTAATGCAGAAATGATTCCTGATTTATTGTCTTAAATTCTTTTCTGAAACATTTCAGAGTATTTGCCAAAACTTCAGTTTTGAAATTTGGTCGGGTCTCATTCCAAAAATAATTTTCTTTCTATTTTTGTATCACAATCTTTCAGGGTGAATCTTTAAAAACAAACTCTTTCTCACAAGTAGTGCAACTGCACACAGTTAGAAAAAATAGATCCTCTGAAAAATTATGCTCCTGGACCTTTTAACCTACGCATACTCTTTATAACTACGTAGAGACGACTATACACCTGAACTGAAAGGCAGAGGAAGGACAGCATTAATGTCTTCATGGTAACTCTGGAGAGCTACAGCTCAAGTGGGACGTCTATTGATGGCACATTTACCTTATATCCACAAATCTCAG
>JAUZNJ010031434.1:0-14226 GCA_034780135.1 Jordanella pulchra | reverse complement strand
CTGGTGTGCTACTGCTTGGTTGGAAAGAAAGCCAGCAGCCACACGGCCCTTTCTGGAACCAGTTTGACACCCCTGGTGTAGGGCCTCCTTTTGCGGCCAATACAGCGTCAATTCATCTTGGGAATGACATATACAAGTCCTGCACAGTAGTCAGAGGGATTTTAATCCATCCTTCTTGCAGGATAGTGGCCAGGTCATGACGTGATACTTAAGAAACATTTAACTAAAGGTTATTGATGTCTGATTAGGAAAACCATTTAGTAAAACATTAATTGGCAGGATAATGTTTTATTCACCTCCTGGATTTGCATTGAATTGGTTTGAAAACATTCCAATTACTCTAAATTAGCCAAAAGTTAATTTGATCACATTCCAAATTCTTCAAGATAAACTTTGTTTCTCAAACACAAAATCCACACTCAACTGTTATATTATTTCATTAATTATGATTTTCAACCATGTTTTTCTTCTTTTTTGTAAATAGTTGTTTAATTTTAGTTGAGTTTTACTAGCTTGTAGTCAAGAGTGTTAAACTGAAATACGTTTAACTGGGAGCTGAATGATTTTTGTTATTAAACTCTTATATTTTGAATGGAAGTTGTGGTGAATTATTATAGTGGTGAATTGTTATTGTTCTAATATGCAGCCATTAGGGTGTATGTTGTTAAACAATATATGACAGTCCAGGTAAGATTTGAGTAAATAACATTTCTACCACCCCTTCCGGGGTGGATAATAAATATATTAAGACTCCCAACATTTATATGCCATCCCCTGGGTGGGTGGGAAGTGATCATAATAAATATATTCAAGTATCACAACATATATGGCATACCTGAGGTGGGCATTGAATACAACAGTTTGGAAGCAATTTCTGTTTGATACTCTCTACTCCAGAGTTAATGATGATTTTTAAAGAACACTCCCAGCTGCCAAGTGCAAGCAGGCATAATACCAAAACACTTATGCGTAAACAAATAGCATTCAACATTTATTTCTTACAAACTTTCACAGAGCCACCCAACTTCATTGGGATAATAGTATAAAATTTTGTGCTAGGCCCTTCTAATGGCCATAAAAACACTTTTCCAGTGTTTTTCTGCAAAGAAAACAGCCTAATCTCTAAGGCAATCCAGATCTCCAAACCTCAGAAGTTTTGTTATACTCTGAATTTATTTGATAAGAAAGCATCAACACCTCTGAAAGGGAGGAAGCGTACATACCAAGTAAATCTCAGTCATGAAGGAATCTGCACTGAATATTATTGTAGCAGCGTATTTGAGACGTCCAGTCTTTACTGGATAACCGCCACATTTATTGCAAACAGTCACAAAAACACAATTTTTAACAAAATATAATTTTAGTTTGACAATTTCCAGAGTGCAACCTCGCTTATGCTGCGACAGATTAGTTCTGTTATTCAAGGAGAATTGTTTTGCCTTCATTCATGGTAAAACAGGGACATTGACTTAGGGATAGAAAGTGATCCTTTATATAGCAGAAAACATTCAAACCCACAAAAATATTTTTTTTTATTCTGAACCATTAAAATTATAAATGTCCATGTATTTCCTTTGGTTTTATTTCATGATAAAAACAACACACAGTAGCTTATAATTATGTAGTGAAATCTGAGGGTTAAAATCCCAAACTTTTTTGTGTCCATTTAACTTGCTTTTTGCTACAAGGTCCTAAAGGGAGCACCTTTTCTTGCCATTTAGGCAAAGCACTATTTGTTGAGGAATAATAACTCCGCTGCATGCTTATCCTTTTTGTCGAATGGGTGAAGTGATTTGATGATTATAATATGTCTCTGCTCCAGCACACCAATGTGACTGCTACATGTTTTTAGTTTGCCATCAATTCCTGCAGGAACATGTTTATTAACTATTCTTATTCTAAATTCAATTTGTTGCAATGCCTAAAAAAATAGATGTCTCTTCTACCAAGGATTACAGGGATTTTATAATATCGGGTCTGAACTGACCTTGTAAAGGGACACTACAGGGTTGGTGACTGCAAAGATGAGGTTGATGTTGTTCTCTGACATCTTCTCTGTGATCAAAGCAAGTGATGGATAATCCTGTGGGACAAATCAGACTCTGCGTTTAAGTCAAACATTGAAAGACTTTTGTAAGGAGTGCCTGCTCACATTTTTTTGATCATACCCTTAGTATGTTCTTACCATAGTGGTGGACATGCTATACATATTGTCAGAGTTCAGATGGCACTTTCCATCGTTGGGCTGCACAATTCCAGCGAGTCGACCATCTAGAGCTACGTGGGTTTTTGCATCTGAGGTAAAAATCAGGAGGTGGGAAGCACCTGGACGCCAGCCGATCTGCTCCTAATTCACATACAGGAAAAAAGACAGGATTTTCTAATAACCATTTTCTTTCATTCACTTCTGTTGTACACTAATCTTTGTAAGAATTTTATCTTTGAGAAAAATGTTCCTAGCTGATTAATTCAGTATGACATGAGGGAAAAGAATGCATATTAAGATCTAAATAAACGGGTTTGAGGTAGCAAAAATGCCTGTGTTCATGGGGTGCGTCTCTCCACCTTGCACACAGCAGCTTGGATGATTGCATCGAATCCTCCCTCCGGGGCATCTCTGTTCCTGGACACAATCTGCTTCTTCACCTCCTCTGTGAAGCGGCCAACTTCCTCCGTCAGAGAAAGCACATGTTTGTAGCCAAACTGGGGCAGACAGGTGGTATTAATGCTGTCAATTGAAGAGAAATCCACTTTTTTAATTAATGTTAAAAAATCACATTGTTTTGGTTTGTTGTTTTGAACATTGACAGGTTTTATTTTATCTCTTTATTTTTGAAGTCTGGTATGTTAATCTTTGTTAAAATTGTTTGCTTTTTACAAAATTCTTGTTCTTTGGGCGGCGTTCTTGCCAACGTTGCTTCCCTTTTTAGTTCCCTTTGCTTTTTCCATAGCCAGGTGTTTCCTTTAGTTCCTCTGGTCTCTGTCCTCCCAAAAATCAACTCTACTTTGTGCAATAATGTCCTTCTGCTTTTCACTTTCTACAGGTCCTTTTTTAAAGCTCTTTTATGGATTTATCTTTCCCAATCACATGCTGCCAAACCCCCCTAACTTCTTACGGTCGTGTACAGTCTTGTAAGCTTTCAATAACTTGCAAAATTTCACCATTACCTGTTGTAGAAGAATGGGTGTCACCTAACGATGTAGAAAGTAAATAAAAGCAGTGAGAGTAAACATAGAGAGACCAAACACTGATATAAGTTACTGAGTTATAATAGCATGGTCTATCAAGAAATGCTAACATTTATGGAGGGATACAACATAGAGGGATGTTATACAATGAAATCAATGTAATTGTGAAATTTAATATTAATGATTATTTGTTTTCTATATAAAATATTTTACGTTTAAACAATTTTTTAAATGAAGTTAGAATTTATATTTATTGATTTAACATTTTAATTATTTAAGATATATATATAAAGTGCCATACACATCAACATAAAACAGCTACATAGTATAATACTTATGTTTCTAGGGTCATAATTTAATAACATTACTTTTCTTTAATAATTTTTCTTGCTTATCTGGATGGGGAAAACATCATTATCAAAACTCTGATCCAAGTACCATTTATTCTATACATGACATCAATCGAGTTACTTTAAGGACATTTTAGGACTAACTTGTTAACTCACAAAAATATTTACTCAAATGGACAAAAAGAGAGGTTTTCTGGTGGCTAATTGTGCAATGTGTTTTTTTTTCTCATTTTGCTTTTGGCTGGTGCAAAGCTAAATGAGTAAAGGTAAAGTAGGATTAGCTTTGTGTGAATGCAGTATATAACAATTAGCTTGTTTATAGTCATCTTATTTGCTAATCAGACTTTTACGGTATACCAGCTGATATCATCACACAACAGCTTCTATTTTAGGTGGGGCAGCTTCCAAAGCAAAGCAAAAACAATGTATACTCACCAGCTACTGTAATGTCTGTATAATTATTTGTAAACACAAACAGCCAAGTCAACCAATCCCCTGACAGCAGTCTAACACATTTCTTTAAGCAGTATGAGTATTTCAGAAACTGCTGATCTACTTGGGCTTTTTGACACAACCATCCATCTCTCTGGATTGTTCAAAACAGACAAAATATCCAATGAGAGGTATTTTTTGTGGATAGGAATGCCATGTTGATGTCAGGGCTTGAGAAGCTCATGAGCTTCTGCATTAGCAGAGCAAACCAGGTTCCACTTCGGTCAGATAAGATCGTGACACTGGTTCTACATCTCACAAATGCTTAGGAACATCACACAACAACAGGCTTGAAGAAGGTTTCATTGATCCATCCTGCATTGTATCAATGGCCGAAGCTTCTGTTAATGCTAGTGGCATAATGCTATAGGAGGGAGAGTTTCTATCACCTTTTTTGGACGCTGTGTACTGATCAAGCATGGTATGATCTCCAAAACCATTTTCATCCATTTATGACCACAGTGTATCTATGTTTTACAAGCAGCAGGATAGAACACAAGACCTCAAATTGCTTCCAACTTTTTAGTTTGTCTTATCTTGCAGTGAAACATTCCCTTAGGCTGGTTCTCGTCAGACTATGTGTAAACACAAAGTAAATTTCTCAAACAGACATTAAACCAGCAAATCAGTCTTAGAGAAGTTTCAGGGTGGAGTTACCCTACAACAGCTTACATGCAGTCAGTCTTACTCTGGAGGAAAACTACCTGCGGCTGTTTCAGAGCAGCTGACTGAGCATTTGTGGGTGCCTAGCTGAGCCTTTAACGACTGCTGTGACTCTGAATGCTCTCTTGCTGAGCAATGCAGCGATTAAAGACGTCCTCACTAAAATGACATCATCAACCTAATGGTGCTACAGTACATGCAGACATAAACAACCTGTGATATCAGTGCTGTTTGTAATGTACTCTGCACTGACAAATCAATGTCTAGATTTGAATACAGTTATGCTTTGATAAAAGAAAAAAAAGTTAAAAAAAACCAAAAAAACTAATATGCCTGCAAGCTTTCATTAAACCAGAAAAGAAATATGTCCCCTTCATTAATTAACCTTTGTTTTTCATCAAGCTGGGTTAACTTCTATGATACTTTACGCAAAAGTTTGAAAATTTGCTACAAAAAATATTAGGATATTTATTTATGTTGTAGAGAAGATAAAACTAGTCACCCATTTTGGCTATGATATTATTATAGCAACAAATTTCGAGATGTTAAAACTATTTTCACTCGGTTATATTAGAGTATGTCTGTAAATGAAAGGTTTGAGTTAAGCATGAAAAGCAAAAATAATAAATTACATCAATCATGAAAAACTCTTGCAGGTTTATAAAAGCTTTGTTATTAGTTGTGATCTAAATCAAACAAAATGTTAATTAAAGGCAATAATGGTTTTACAATGTTAAAAAAAATCAATAAAATAAATATGAACGTTGGGGCAGTTCGCAGCCAAGTGTGAAGCGGCCGGGATGAGAATCATTTCCTTCATGTCCGAGGTCATGGTTCTCGACCAGAAAAAGATTGCTTGTCCCCTTCAGGTTGGAGGAGAGTTCCTGCCTCAAGATGAGGAGTTCAAGTATCTTGGGGTCCTGTTCACGAGTGAGGGGAGAATGGAGTGGGACATCGATAATGGATTGGTATAATGCAGACGTTGCATCGGTCTGTCGTGGTGAAGAGAGAGCTGAGCGAAAAGGCAAAGCTCTCGATTTACCAGTTGGTCTACATTCCTACTCCCACCTATGGTCATGACATCTGGATCATGACCGAAAGAATGAGATCCTGGATACAAGCGTCTGAAATGAGCTTTCTCCGTCGGGTGGCTGGGCTCTCCCTTAGAGATAGGGTGAGGAGCTCAGTCATTCGGGACAGGCTCGGAGTAGAACCAGTTTTCCTTCACATCGAGAGCAGCTGAGGTGGCTCAGACATCTTTTTCGGATTCCCCCTGGACTTATTGTGTTTCGCCTGCAAGTGGTTGGCCTACTTGTGGATGGCCTTGCATCTTGGTCTGCCTGGTTACCACAAGGAGCAACCCGACCACCAGGTGCTGGTGAATGAACCCCATCCACAAGCCTGTAGGGTGAGCACCCAGCTCTGCCGCACTGGGTGGCATCGCTACCCTCAGGTTTTTAGTTTTTCTAAAGTCTTTTGAATATCTAACATTTTGATGGACTTTACCAAGTATGAAATCTTACACAAAATGTATATGTATATGTAAAAGTTAAAGAGAATATTTGTACGTTTTTACTCAAAAATATCTTTCAAATTGCCTTTTTATTAGAGCTTTTACATCTAAAACATTGTTTAACGAGCAGGGCAACCCTTCAGTAGTTCATTGCCAATGCATCTATAAGCCTGTAGCCTAAGTGGGTCTGAAGTTCTTGTCTTGTTTCTGTGGATGTGACATCAAGCATAGCCACGTTCAACGGGTCGAATCTAGCAATCAATCAAAGCATTATGTTGAAGATAGATTTTGTGGATACTCACAAGCCACTGGCGACCAACTCAACTCAGACACCAATGGCAACTCCACGTAAGGTGAAAAAATAAAAGCTTGTCAAGTATGATCGTCAGCTACTAGAACTAGCAGAAGCGTGCTGAATACTAAACAAACAGATTATACCGAGTCTTTTTGTGAGTTTAAAACCCAAAATTTGAAATTGTGCAAACTGTAAAAACGTTTGAAAGCGCCATTTATTTAAATATAATTTTATCAGCAACCGCATCTTTATTTCTCATTGCAACTTTGTACCTTCTGTTAAAATAACAGATATTAATAATATTGGGGGAGTGGTTAACCTTACCTGTAGCAGGGATTTTTCACCGCTGCCTCAGGTGAGATGTACATATACGGTGAAAGAGGTTTGTCTACGAAAGCCCCGAAGCCCATTCGAAGGTTGCTGGTTGTTCGGTTCATGGCTTCAGCTATGCCTCGACCCAGCGTCCTCAAGCGGAAAAGGTCATCGTTCATTGAGTAGGATAGATCCATGAGGTAGTAAAGGTCAACAGGGTAGTCTTGTACCTGACGAACCTTAACTGTGAAGCGCTTTGCATCATCTGGAAAATATGTGAGAATTCCTAGCTGTGAAACAAATTCATAAATCACAACTATAACTTTGGTTTAAAGATAACCACCTGGCCTTAGAGTGATGTGCAGTTTCTGTGGCTTTATCTGGGTGACATCTTGAGTTGCTCCAGCTGCCTTGTTGCTGAGTGGCCGGTCCTCGATCACCTGGAGCCTGCTGGTTGGAGACTCTAGATCTGATTGATCACATCCTGCTGCAATTAGATTTTTCTTCAGATCACAGCGTGATGAGCTGGCAACTCCATGGCCAAAGTCCTGATATCAACGAGAAAATGAAACTGATTCAGTGGAAACCATTTTGATCTATCATCTATAGAGTTTCTGTTTATAACAGAGTTTCAGTAAGACTATAAACACTGTATAAAATGGTTCACTTGTATGTAAAAGAACGTTGTTACCCAGAACCAGCTCAACCAGAGCCTGTTAAGAGAACTCAGACTAAAATCTTGTATAGATCTTTAAATGTTTTTAGCAAAGTGAAATGTTGAGCATCATGCTGAGCCCCATGCCGAGTTTTACAGTATTAAACCATGAGCTGGCACAATAAAACATGACTATATCCCTATGTGGTTGGGGAATATAAGTCTCTGAGGACAGATGAGACATTTAACAATATTCACTCTGTAATTTGTGGCGTCCCATTTAACTGACAACTCAGTATCTCACATTAAGAGATTCCCTCAGATGATCTAGCCAGGATTACTTCAGCTTGATCGGAACCTCTGTGCCAGCCTGCATCAGCCTGGGAGCTCATTACTTGCTTGAAGTGTAGCATGAAAAAGTACCAACCTCTTTGAAACACCAAGCACAGTTGGGGTGAACAGCCAGACATTGCTTGCATGTACTGGCTCCTCTGGAGGTGCACACGTTTGAGCCTGAATCCAAGAGTAGAACAGTTATTTCTCTAAAATAATAATAATAATAATCTGGTAGCTTCAAAAGGTAAAATGCTGTTTCAACAAAGGGAATGGGATTTGCCCTGACATGATTTATGTTTTGGGGTATTTGTTTATTTATTCTTTTTTAAATACAACAACAAAGGACTTCAATAAAGTAAATAAAACTAAAAAACGTTCTCATATTTGTTGGTCAAAATCAAACATTGTATTTATTGGTTTTTCTGTGTAATAAATGAAACATAGACTAGTTCTGAAGTTAAAGGAAAAGGGCCAGAAAAAACAAACAAACAAACAACCTTTAGTGTGGTGTGTTCAGTTTTTTTTTGTTAGCCGTTATCAATTACAGCTGAAATTCTAGCTTGGTATGTTTCTGCTGGCTATAGACATCTGGAAACTAAAATGTTTTACACTTCTTTTGTCACCATTGTCAGATTGCAAACACCAACCTCCATTTTTAAGTCTTGGTTCCAGTACTCAGCTGGATTTAGGTGTGGACTTTGACTAGGACCTTTTTTCAAATGAAAAAGCATTGTTCTTAAACATCACATCAAATCCCTTGCTGTTTGGGGTCATACCGATGAAAGGTGTAACTCCACCCCAGTCTTTTTTGCAGCCTGTATAATTATTATTGTAGGATTTCCCTGAAGTCACAATATTTTACTTTGAAAGCCAGAAAGTTCAGTTTAGTCTTATCTGGCAAAAGCACCTTGTTACACATTTTTTCTGTGTCCCCCACATGGTTTGTTCCAAACTTTAAACTGGACTTTTTATAGGTTTCTTGTTACCACTCTTATAAATGCCAGACAGGTAGAGGCAAAGCTGAGCAGTTTCTTAAAACTAAGCTGCAACACTTCCTGTTACCAGAAGCATTTTTTGTCTACTTATACAAATAATGAATGCAGCTGCATTAACAAAAAAATGTTAGACTGAAAAAGGGTCAATATAGCTACATTTGTTTACTATCAGTTATACTTCCTTGTATTAGCACAGAAAACAATGTCCTGTGGTTGCAACATGACAAATTATGAAAAAGGTAACACACTTTGAATACGTTGGGGAAAGCTTTAAATTGAGTGACAAAAGACAACTTGAATCACAAAAGGTGTATGTTGTCTCACCTAGATAAAAAAATAACTCTGAATAAATATACCAAAAAGAACCAATTTGAACTAAATTCAGTTTTAATTGACAAAACTGGAAAAAAATCATCCCAGGTTTCGGCTGGGTTTGTTTAGTTTAATTCTAAAATGCACCAAGAAGAACTATGCTTCAAATTAGAGCTGCAAATTGATCAAACAAAGCTCATCTGCACTTAGTTTAACAAAGTTCAACTTAACTAAAACCTCATAAAAACTTTGAGCAATGGAAACATTTGCAGAATTTGGCAGAGTGAAGGAAATGTATGGCAAATGAAGCAAATTAAAACATTTGATAGGTTCTTTAGTACAGATTTTACACTTATAAGAAGAGGGTTTTATAATTTTTTTCTGCCTATTCATGGGAGGTGAGCAAGTTTTATTTTGAGAAGGTGAAGCCTCTTTACTTCATTTTAAGATACAGCAAATAAACATAAGAATCACTTAAACCATGTTCTGCTACCCTATAATAAGCCCTCTTTTTCTCTTAGTTCTTAATAATATAAACAAGATCCTGAACTCACCGCTTGCCTCTTTTATCCCTGCAAACATTAAAACACTCATCCATAAGACCCAGCGCATTGGAAGAGCACCCATGCTGCAGCTGAGGGCTCTCTGAGAGGATGCAGGCTGCCAGTGAACTGTGGTTTGAGCAGCACCGGTTGAAGAGAACAGGAAAAAAAGTATCTGTGAGTAAAAACAACTCCAAATAGAGTCAGATATCTAAAAGCCAGCCCTGCTCTACTCCCCGCCTCAAGCTACCACATTCACTTCATTATAGAAATAGGCGGGGAAAGAGGAACATTTAAACTTTGAAAACCTGCAGGCACTGAAGTGAATAATTCACTATGAGAATTTCAGAAGTCCAATTTCTATATATCTATTCTTGTGATGTTGTTGTTTTATTCTATATTCTCTAATAATTGCAGAATAAAACACTGCAAACCGAAAATAACAGGAAAAGAACAAAGATTGTGAATAAGTCGAAACTTTTCAGCTGGATTTTAATTACAATTTACCTTAATTCATTTTACAAAACAAACACTGAAAATATTAGATTACTTTAGACATGCTAAAAAACCTTTTTTAAGTTATTGAGAAGCACTACACTGACCTCTAGTGTAAACTAACTGTAAGTACACTACAACTACACAGCTGTCCAAGTATCCGAGAACAAACAAATACAAAGTATGTTAGGATAAAATCTGGAGCTCATTATTGCCATTCCTGATAAGAATTCATTAACGACACAAAGACAACACATTGTTGTTGAATTCTGTATTATCCTATAATAGCAGCATAACTGAGCTCCTTTTTAGTTTCTTTATGAGGAGAAAAACTGACAACCACACAAGCATGTGCAAAACCAAGTGTTCACAAGTGCTTTGCATTTGCTTAAAGCTCCTTCTCTGCCTGATAAAAGGATTATAATGATGCCAATAATTTTAAAATATATATATATTTTATTCTAAATGCAAAAACTGCTTGATTTATAAAATTCTTTGTCAATATCATTCTTTAATACTCATTGAAAAAAATACTCACCAGATATTTCCAATGCATGATAACAGTCCTTCCCGGAAACAGTGGAACAACCAGTTAAGGCTTTCGGGTTTATTTGTTTTTCAGACAAGGTCAGGTTGGTTTGGACAGTTTCTTTAAGAATAATATAATTTTAATGTTAAAATATCCTTAATGATCTGGAATCTTTAAGTGTGACAAGAATAATGATATTTATGAGTGGAAAAGTACTTTATCACAGCACTTTATATCTTTATAGCAGTCAAATCTTGTTTTACATCTATAATAACTGCAAAGAAAACTTTGAAGGAATGACTAATGTGGAATAATAAAAGACAAAGATGCCAAATAATTAGCAGAGAATATATCATTCACACAAGAAAAACATCCAAGCTTAACAAAAAAAAGCTACCTCTAGGATTCAAAACCAGAGTCTTTTTGGCTTTAGGCAGAAGTGCAACAATTCACAAGGCCCCACAGCCATGCTAATGTGGAAGAAGCAATGCCACAAGAGAAATGTGAAGTATTCCAAGCAGTCATGGATCATTCTAGTGTTGGGTTTTCAGCCAACACACTCAGTCGCCGTTTATTAAGTGAAGTTTCCAGAATGAAGAAAATGTAATACCGCTGTTATTATTAGCAAGGCACAGAAAAGCTCAGATGTACAACTAGAAGGCACCAAATGAGTTTATGTCAAATATAGTTAAAAGTTGTCCATCTGCTAAATCCCTGACTGAAAAACTTTCTTAAAAGGTTTATTATATGCATGAAGTTTAAGGAAAGTTGAATTTGTAAGGATTATCAGTCTTTGGGGTTTGGATGAAGTGATTATGAGAAACATCATCTGATCAGTCAGGCATCTGTTCCTTGGTTCTGTTTGCATCTCCAAACATCCAAGCCCTCAAATAAGAAACAGCCTTGCCATATAGTTATATCCAACAGCAACTCATTAAACAGGACGATCTTTGACAGATTGTAAAAAAGAAACAGCTGGCAGATTAGTCTGACAAATTCTGAGCAACTTCTCCAGTGCTCCAGACAAAAACAAATAGAAAAGTTCATGTTTATTTGTTATTAAACTTGCCCTCTTTATTATACATTATACATTTGGATGACAAGGTAATATACAGTGAGCAAGTATTGTCACTGGAGATATTTTACACCATTTTAACATGTTTACAGTTGATTTAAAAAAAATGTATTCTGTCTGACATAGTTTTTTTTTTCAATTACATGATTACTTTATTTTGATTATTTTGCTTAAGTCTTTGAAACACCAACATTTGCAGATAAATTTACATTTTGATCTGTCTTGTAACAGTAAACAATAAGTCAGTTTTCATTTAGATTAGATTAGATTAGATGAGTTTTATTGATCTCACAGCGGAGAAATTCACAAAATTCACATTTTGAGTTATTTAATACTTTAGAACGGTTTTTACCAAATACATTTATATTCTTACTTGACTAAAAAATGATGAAGTAGTTTTACTCTTAATTGTTTGGGTACTCTACCTACGTCTGCAAAAGGCTTTGGTGAAAACAGTCAGGATAAAGCTATTGAACGATGTTTGGAGGCTTTTAGCTACAAGACAAAGAACATGTAATGTCATGTGCTACAATCGTGTTTTTAACTCCACATTTTTTACATTGCAACAACAAATCACTATATATTTCATTGGGTTTTAAGTGATAGTGCAACACATTAAAATGCATAATTGTGAGAGGAAATTGAGTATTTGAGTAAATACTTTGTGGAACAATTTTTTGCTGCATTTACAGCTGCAAAACTATTGGAGTGTGTCGTTTGAGTGTGCCTGAGGATCTGTGAAAACAAATAGAGAGCATCAGTGAACATCAGCTTTTATGTCACACCTTTTAATGCATTAAAAGAAATCAAGTCTATAGACAAGAAGACTGGGGCTAATCTTTTAGTTATCTTACAACTAATTTCAGGAAGACCAAACACATCCTGAACACAAACTGTTCTACCTTCTTTTCTTTTTCTTTTTTAAACTGCAGCCACAAAGAGTTTATTTCCCCCAGGCTTTAACATTGATCATAACAATAAACAACCAGATTATTTAGCCACTTCACTATGAAATATAACTCAAGATTTAATAGACAAAAGGGGTCTGCATTATATACAAATATACATGCATACTTCTTTTTACATTAGTATTCCCCCACTGTTTATTTATTCATATCCAATGTCTGCTTTCTGAGTTTGTGAAACCAAATTGAAATTCCTTGTTTTAGTGCAGAAACTCTTGTGATTTTGAAACACGCTCAGATTTATGCCCTTCCTCTGCAGCTGAACCTCTACTCTAATCTCAAATCTTTGCAGCCGCTAAAAGGTTTTCCAGATGCTCCTGTCTGTAGTTCAGTGTAGCTCGATGTAACTCATCATACTAATAGGTAGAACCATAATTTCTCTTATGTGCCTAAAAGAATCCCCACAGCAGGATCCTGCTAACACCGTGTTTCATGGAGAGTACAGTGTGTTTAGATTGGTGAACAGTCTATGTTTTATGGCCCACCTAGTACTGAAATTTGACCATGTTTGCATGTTTAGATGAAAGCTGTAAATAAGACTTTATTTGAGAAAATCTTCCTTTATATCACTCTGTTATGAAGGGTAGTTTTTAGGGTGTATATCTATGTTATTGTTAAACAGCCTATTGTACTTACGGAGGACAGAAACACAGAGTAGAAGATGACAACATGTCATTTAAAGATAACCTTGGAAAGAGACATGAAGGAAACATTGCTCACAGAAAGCCATGCCAAAAGATATGACTGGCTTGTAAAAACTGGGGAGTTAGTAGCCCAGTGGTTCCCAACCCTGGTCAGTGTCCTGGATGTGGCTCTAATCCAGCAAACCTTAATTTTATGATTACCTAACCTCCTCAAAAGCCTGTTCACCACTTATTCTCACAAGGAGACTCCTAAAAGACGTAGGGCAGGGTTGGGAACCACTGGTTCACAACACAGAGCATGGATGGTTCTAGACAAGGGTTAGAGTCTGGTCCTGGCCCCTGCAATGACCCCTGTACTAAATACCTTTCTTATAAATATATGTACTGGGACAGAAATAGGTCCCTTGAATCTATTTAAATTTTTTTTATCTTCACTATTTTATTTCAGCAATGATTTAAAAATGATTAAATGTTGATCTTCAGCTAGGATCAACGTTTAAGGGCTCACCGATCTGAGTTTTCTGGCCTGATAACCAATCATAAAAAGCCTGCCGTGCCGGTTCCAAATTTGACAGATATTTTCTTTATTACAGTTGTTATAGGATGTCAAAAAACCTTTGATGCTTCAAACTGATTTTATAGTTAACGATTCCTGTGAACTAAGAAAAACTTGTTTTAACTTCACTAACCAATGCTCTTGAATATAAATAGAACGTTTGGAGCATTGATAGTGACTGATTATTAGACCTTTGAGGAGGTAAAGATTGGGGGTTAAGATCAAATATCAGGGTGTGCAGGTGGCGCAGTGGTTAGCGCGCACAACCCATGTATGGAGGCCTTAGTCCTTGACGCGGGCGACCCAGG
>JAUZNJ010031433.1:0-14226 GCA_034780135.1 Jordanella pulchra | reverse complement strand
GCTGCGCAGGGACCTCAGTCTCACCACAGTCAGTGTAAGCAGAGGAGCAATTCATGCCTTCTTTAAAATTCCAAAATATTCCTTATGAAGACATGCAGCTTTCTGGCAAAAGCACTGAATCTCATTTCAGAACATCTTTAATTTAACAGATTACAAATTTTCCAGAAAATAATGGTTATTGAACCACAGCATTAACGTTCTTTTGTAAACACCTATATGGCTGTACCGAAATGCTTTGGTCAGGGACACTAAGAGGAGTACAGCCACATCACAGCCACGTTGTTCAACAGAGTTTTATTTGGTGTGTTTACGTGTAAAAATCTAATTATTATTCATGTAATAACATAAAAGACTTTTATGAGCAGACTTTTTGTTCCTTTTCCCTCATCTGCATATCTTCTGTGTTTTCATGTCTGCCTGCAATAATTTTTCCATAAGGTCACAGTCAAAAGGTGGCCAACAAAAACTCCAGTCATCTATGTAACTGTGGCCTCTCTTTTTTAATCATTTATATCTGATGTCATCACTAGTCTCCTTCACCCCTTTTCTGTCAACTTCTCTGCTAGGTCTCATGGTCACACAAGCCCTATTTAATGGCTTTAAATAAATTACACATCATGCTAATGCACTTTTGAATATAAAGGATATTTAAGGATGAATCAGTTGGTATGAAGTGGCTGTTCCTACACCCACCCCTGATATTAGATCAACCCATCACCATTCCATCTTACTCCTGATTCTATATTTCTCTCCATCCTCATAGCTGAATGACATGCATTTTGTGTTGAGGTTTGACAAATACAGCAGTCCAGCTATTGAATTTTGAGTTTAAATGAAATCCTGGTCAGTTTCGGATTGAACAGACTTATTAGATACAGCACCACTGTAGGGTTATATCCGAATGAAGACTTTTAGATTAAGTTTGTGACTCCCATGTTCCATCATTTAGCCATTTGTGGTTTCACTATTGAGTTAAGAAAGTGATTAGTCCAAACAAAATACATAAACAAGGTTCTTTACTATTTTTGTTATGATGTTTTCTATTGGAATTAATGATTAAACAAACTGCACCAAGACCACAGGCTTTCTTCAGATTAGTATAACCTCTGGTCTAAACCCACTTTTTATGCCAGTGTTGGTGTAGGACTTCTTTTAGAAGGGAATTTTTGAGCAAGAATATAATGCTGCTGAAATAAAATCCATATTTAGCTTAAGGCCTGTTGGCATACATGGAGACCAACAGATTATAACAGCTGTAGAGAAAATCACATACAGTTGGGCAAACAGTATTTAGCCACTGATTGTTGATTTCTCCAGCTTAGAAAGAATAAATTGGAAATCACATTATATTATTTTTTAAAGAATTTGTTTTGTTATTCATGGTGGAAAATAAGTATCTGGTCAACAGTCGTTCAGAGGTCTGGATTACTAAGTTAGCAAGACAACTTTTTAAACCCTGACTTTTTGGTACCAGAAAGCTGGATTCATTCCTAGTGAGGCTAGTCACCATGGTAACGTGCTCTGAACGGCAAACTGCATCCAGGTCTGGCTGGCTTTCAGGATTGATCTGCATCCTAGAAAAGGCTCCATTCAGCAGCCAATCAGCTGTTCAGGAAACAATGACGTCCTTTTGAGGGAAGACCTGATTTAATTCAGAGCGTAAAAACATTAGAATAGAGAAACAAAAATGTTATTGGCAAATTGAATAGCTTTTTATTTATATTTAGTTTTTCCTCCTTTTTGACAAACAGATCTTTTACCTTTCTGTATTTGTTTTCTCCTGCATAATGTCCTCATATAACTCTGGCTTTTACTTGTTTCCTGTCTAATATATGAAACTAAATAAGAAAATATGTAATTAAAACGGATTCTATTAACACAGGTAATGAGTAGAGGACAGAACAGCTTCTTAGAGAAGTTTCAGGTCTGTGAATGCCAGGCGTCTTGTTTCTGGCAACCAAATGATTATTTTCCACCATAATTTAGAGATACATTTTCTAAAAATCCAAAAATGTGATTTATTTTCTCATTCTGTCTCTAATAGTTGAAGTGAACACATGATCAAAATCACAGACCTCTCGTATCTTTTTAGGTTGGAGAACCTGCTGAGTGAAAACTTTTTTGGGTCCCTCTGTAAATCCTACTCCGTCTCCAGTTTTTCTACCTTTACTCGTTCTCTCTCTATGGTCCCATCTGCCCCCAGAGTCACAAAAGCAACCATTCAGTTTGACAGTAAAACTTTTAACCTCAAATTGGAGTCACACAGAATCACAAACATATCTTTATCTCCCACCCCCCACCCCCAAAAAAGAGGAAAGCATATCAATGAAATGCACAACTCCCCTTCCTTCATTGGACATTAGAAAAGCTCACATGGAACGAGCTCTTTCACAAACACACACAAATGCGTGCACAGACACACATTTGCAGTGCAATCAGTATGACTAAACAGCCTGTGTGTAGCCGTGAAGGCTCAATCAATCATCCCTGAAGTTGAGAGCAGGTAGGGAGGCCCTAATAGCCTTTGAGGATCTCTGTGCGTAGATGTGTGTTGCATTGTGGGCTGTGTGTGTGTCTGTAGGCAGGGAGTAGCTTGTGACAAAGAGCAGAGAAGAAAGGATTACTCATAGGCTGTAACTGTGAGGGTGGAGGTGAGGCATGACTGGGAAAAAAAGTTATCCACTTACAGCCTCCCGCCCTTTAAATTGACCTGGTGAAATTTTTCCTACCCCGCTGATTTTTGGTCATGTTACAAAAGATAAATAGATATTCTGATTGTAAAAATGACAGATTTTTAGTGTTTTTTCAAATAATTTGAAATTTTGTGAGAATCAGGGGTTGATTTTCAACTGATTTGCTCTGAATGTTTATTTATATGATCCCAAATAAATTTTTTTTATGTATTTATTTATGTATTGTTGTTGGTTATTTTTTTATTTTATCAGTAATCATCAATCTTGTGTTTATCCAAGCCCTTCAACTTTCCACACCTTTGCAGATTGTCTTGTTTTGCTCCCAACTTTCAGCTTCAAATTAATGTTGTCTCATGAAAGATGTTTTATGCAGAACTTGTGCTAGTTTGGAGGACATTTCATACGTCCTTAGACCACTGATGATTTCTCCATCCACTACATACCGTAGAGGAATATGCTTTGATGAATTTGAGCATGTCTACTGGCTGTTGAAAATTTAGGAAGAAAAGAGCAATCAGTGTTTTTGTTAAATGGTGCAGGATAGATGCTGTATTATTTGTTGAAGGAAAGCTTTGAAAAATGTTCCTTCTTGCTTAATTTTTTACATCAGAAGTATTTATAGCTTTGACCGGGACCTAAAACCGTTATCCTGCTCGATGGACAAGTTCACCAGGACAACAGAGTTGAGGCGCCCCTGAGCTAAAGGATATCATCATGTCATATCATATCATGATATCATCCCCCCCCCCTTCATCCAGTGTAACATGAATTTTCCTATTTTCCGCTTTGAGTAAAACATGCTGCGCTCTTTCAGTCTACGTCACGGACAAATCCTGTCCCTGATTGGTTGAGCTAACTCTAACTCCACAGACAGTTGGTGTGTATTAATCACAGCTTTCTGTCCTGAACGCCACTCTGCAAATAACGTAAATCACTCACTGGTTGCTGGTGTTGCATTCAGCATAAACACACCAGTTACATCGAGAGTCCTTCATTAAAGTGTGATAATCACTTTCATATCGTCATCTTTCATATCATCGTTTTCACATTTTCAGTGGTTTGATTTTTTTCTTTCTACTTTTTATGTGATAGGTTTTTATCTTAATAATTTTGAATCAGTAAAAGTATCCTAATCTCCATACCTGAACAAAGTTCAAAAGGAGATGTGGAAAAGGCTGTTAAAATGCTCTTTTTGCCTCAGTAAAATGAAGAGTTACATCTGTTTTCTGCAAGACAGTTTTTAATGTGGCATGTTTACATTTTGCACATTGCAGTCACATTATTGTACTAATAAATTTTGTTGAAATAAACTGTAGTAGGTAGGTCCATGAATTCAGTCAGGTCTTGTTAACAAAGGAAAGCTCTGTTGTTGTTTTTTTTTAGCAAAGAACTGCCTCAAATCTGCGTTCAGTCAGAAGAGAACATTTTTGTAGAAAAACAGATATGGAAAGGAAAATGAAAACAAACTTTGTGTACAAGACCAAGGTCTTACTGTACATGCCTTTACTTTTTATAACCAAGAACTGGAATTTGTTATTAAATCTGCCACAGTTCCAATATAAAAGAAACTAAAAATGTGCTTTAAACATGTCTGACTCTGAATTCAAAACACTACTTTCTGAAAAATTGTATCAACATCTTTACAAATATCAAGATCAGCGTCTTAAATGGATAATCAATACCAAAACGCAACGAGAATTATCAAGAGAACAAATGGTGAAAAGAAACACAGTTGGTGCTACCAAGAATGATTTCAAAATAATTCAGATGTATTCACAAAATAGCACATGTACACATTCATGTTCAATAGCACAAATGTACATTTAGTTGTTACTTTTGAAACTCCCTATTCCATTTCAGAATTATTTTTTTAAATTATACTCAAAGTACATCAGAATACGTTAAAAAACACACAATTGTATAACATGACACAATAAAACACACAAATACTTTGCAAAACATATCAAGGATATTACACAGAGCACAATCCAATGATATTCACGTGGAAAAAAATGTGAATATGTGGTTCACATGTGAGAGATATGTGATCAAAGGCTGAATGGAGCATGGAAAACATAAACATGATGGGTTGTGTCCGCAAATGTGACCCACATGTGGAAGATGTCAAATTAATTTGAATTATTGTAGGTTTTGTGTTGTCACTATTTCTCTTATATTTTGTTACACAACATGTGTCAAACCAGACATGACAACAGTTTTCTTACAATGTATGCAGATGATGGCCTGATGTTCGATAACATGATTTAGGCTCTAACTTTAGACAGAAACCACACATACACCAAGTCAACAATTGATTTTGTACAGTCTCATCATCATCATCATTTATTTTGAGCAAAAAATTTCAAGTCTAAACAAACGTGCAGAACAGTTTGCATGTTCTCCCCGTACATGCATGGGTTCTCTACAGGTACTCCGGCTTCCTCCCATAGTTCAAAAACATGACTGTTAAGTTAATTGGCATCTCTCAACTGTCCCTAGGTGTGAGTGTGTGCACGCATGGTTGTGTGTCTTATGCCCATAGTCTGCCGGAGATAGGCACCGGCCCAACCGTGACTCTGATGGATGAAGTGGGAGAAGATGGATGGATGGACAAATGTGCAGAACATATAAATTAACATAGAACAGATTATCTTGATGGAAAAGGAGTGGGAAAAATAACATTTATTTAATCCCACCCCTTATATTCCTATTAAGGATGTTTAAAAACATAACTGCTTCCATCAACAGAAATAAAATAACTAAATAACGAGGAAAATAATATTCATGATTTTTTTTCAAAATCGCAAAGATAAGTTTTTTCCCCCTAAAAATTATACAAGCACTGGTAACGAACAAGGTCTTTTAACACAAGCAAATACCAGCAATGGTAAGAGGAAAATCATACCAACGAAAAAAAAAAACATCAGTGCAGATGAAAACTATGGTACAAAAACATCCATCCATGTTTTACCGCTTCATCCGGGTCGTGGTTGGGCTGGTGCCTATCTCCGGCAGACTATGGGCGTAAGGCGGGGTGCACCCAGGACAGGACGTCAGTCTGTCGCAGGACAACACATAGACACACACAGACGTACAACCATGTACACACACACACCTAGGGACAATTGAAAGTTGCCATTTAAGCTAACAGTCATGTTTTGGACCGTGGGAGGAAGCCGGAGTACCCGGAGAGAACCCAAGCATGCACAGGGAGGACATGCAAACTCCAGGCAGAAAGACCCCGGACCGGGAATTGAACCCAGAACCTTCTTGCTGCAAGACAACACGCTACTCACTGCAACACTGTGCAGCCCTGGTAAGAAAACAATAATACCAAAAATGGTAAGCAATAACAACAACAGCAAAAATATCAAAGCAACAATGCTGATAATGATAAAGACCATAGAAAGAATGAGACATTCTTCTAAATATATCATCAGTGATGGACAATTTAACATTTATACTTATAGTGAAGCGTTCATTTTCACTGTGTATTTGTTTGTTCTTGTTTTATTTCACTGTAAAACAAATCTACCTTCAGGGAATTGATAAAGGAACCTGAACCTGAGAATCTAAACCCCTCACTGAGAGTGAACCGAAGAAACACTTGGACAAGGAACCGAAATTGGCTCAAGGCCGAGAGAACAGAAACAGGAAGTATAGAAATTAATTTAATTCCCTGCTCGGTTATATTAATGTCTCTACAGTCATCTTTATTTCAGTTTATCATTATCTTTTTCCATTTCTGTTCCAGCTCCCTGGCACAGAGAAGGCAATTACATTTCATGTGGGTATAAATATACATTTCAAAGACCTTTTAGAGAGAGGGTTCAGACGAAGTAGGTTATTGAAGCACTCCTCTCCTGAAAAAGACACAAGCAATTACAGGATTGGAAGTATAAATGTCTTCAAGGAAGACTTATTAAATATTTGTGGCAGACCGTACCTGTAATTCACAACATAGAAGGTTCTCTGTAGGTAAACCCCACCGTTTGAAAATATTGCGTTTTGTCTTTCAGTGAGAAAATTCATCTTTGGTGCCATGCAAATTAGTCCAAAGGTCAAATGTTATGTGAAAAGTGCAGCACTAATTCTTTTGGTAAAAAACTGTCTCATCAGACTCCCAATCAACTTGTTTTTATGTAAGGGCTAGAAAGGTTTAGCCCCTTCTATGCATTCAGAGCAAGTCGAAAGCAGACGGAAGCAGCTGGTGTCCAGCAAAAGGCTTACCGAGGAATAATTGTGCACAGCGGGAAATTTTGAGCCAAGGAGACTTGATTGTGTCTACGCCTAACAGAAGAGGGGTTTCACCAATCTGGAATGTTGGGTAAACATCATGGTACCCTGGAGAGAGGTCTGCAGAGATGTGGCCTGGCGATATGATTATGGCTGAGAGCAGAGCTACAGGGTGGGAATTAGAGCTGCTGTGCTGGGATTAAAACAATGAAGCTGGATGTTAGCTTTTTCAGACTATTTAATGCAGCACAGTGGTTCAAAGATCAAGAAACAATCAACAAAGTAGGTGCTAGAGGAACATTGTTCAACTGGTAATGTTTATATCTTTGTCAGCCGTTTCTTTTCCTTTTACACCAATGAGAGATTGTAGATAGATATCTTCAAAACATTTTGTTGTCGCTGTTTACTGAAAATATATATACAGTGTGTGTAGAATTATTAGGCAAGTTGTATTTTAGATTCTTTTTATTGTTAAAAAAACAGATATGTTCTCAAACAACCCAAAAGACTCATAAATATCTAAATATCATGTTGAGAGGGAGGTGCTCTGTTACATAAAGAATGATCAGATGTTTGATATAAGACAGAGCTTGGCCATTTAAGGCCATTTATATGTGAAAAGGAGGATTTTAAATTCTTGATAGTAAAGAATTTCATTAGTCCATCTTTAAAGCAACATATATGACTTCTCAGCCTCACCCTTTCACAAGACATTTCTAATTTTTCCAATACTCCAGAGATGAAAGAAGGTACAGAGAGTGTATTAAACTACAACTCTGCTTGCTGGTCTGTACACTGGCCTGTTAAGGTTTTGGAGGACTTATAAATTTGTGCAGTTCTATATGACCAGTTTGAGAAAAAAAACATCAGTAGAGAAAGAATAACTAGAAAAGAGATGCTACCTACTGTCTTCTTTCAGCCTTTTTTGGAGAATCCAATCTTCTCCTTCCTCTATTTAAACACCAGAGTTATATTCTAAGTGGCTGCTTGAATGAGTTTCTGTAAATTTGGGATGCTGCCACTATGCTGTAATGCTTTCATGTGCACATCACAGGTAGATTGTCCTTGTCTGCAGCTGTGAAATAGCTCAAACTGCTCTCCTGTATCTTTGTGCCATCATGAGGGCACCAGGCAGCACCGAGCTGATCTGTCTGCTTCTGCTCCAGCAGATTGGCTGAGGAGGGCGAAGAGCAATGTAAGCCTGAGCGGAACACAGAAGCTGTGCCACTATGCACTCTTTGAGGAAATTAGTCATTCAGAAAGGATTTGCTGTACTTATAGAATAGAAACTTCAACAATGGAAAAAAAAAACTTATCTGATGATAGATTTAATCAAACACTGACACTCATGCTGGTATTAATACTGTTGATATATGCATTGATCCATCTACCCCATATGAAAAAGATCCCTGTTTATTTAGTGATACTTGGGGCAAGGTTTGGACTTTGCTCTACAAAACTACGCTGATGACTGTGAAGTGAAGCTTCAAAAAGAGTTTAAAGCCTGGGATTCAAATAATGACAGAAAAAGGACAGCCTTCTGCTATTTTACCATCACTTGCCAGTGTTAGTTTTAGTTAAGGTATGTTTTTAGTTTGCTTGTACAACCTGTTTTTCTCTGTCTAAAAAAAGATATGACCTAATTCTGTATAAATGGTTTAAAGGACATAAAAAACTAATAATTTGGAATGCACTGATATATCAAGAAAAGAACACTGTCCCTACTTGGGCATTAACGACTTGTGATTTTTCCAAGTTGACAGTAAAAGTCGAATTGGCTAATGGCAGTGTGTTCTCTACTATGCCAATAGAAGAAACTAATAAGAGAGCAGTTTTGGATGCTGCATGCACACTGCCAAGCTGGTCCACACCCCCAAAAGCAGGGTTGTTGGGTAGTTAACGTTTGCTGTTTCGAATCTCTGGAGGGTTAAATGAAATTTAAAGAGTATCAACAGATTCCAGAGAGAAATGTTTTGCTGTCAGAAAGCTTGGTCTCAGTCGCAGGTCATGAGTCTTCAACAGGATAATGCGTCAAATAGAAACAGCCAAAAATGACTGAGAGGAAAACATTGGACTGTTCTGAAGTGGCCTTTAGTGAGCCCTGACCATTGAGCATCTTTGGATGCTTGGATGAATTTAATCTATGATTAATCTTAGACCTCAGTTTTAAAAAGAGTATGCTGAAACTAATGAGAACATTGCGATCACAAGAAGTGATGAAAATGAAAAGGACCAAACCAAGGAAGAGGGGATAGTTAGATGAAAAGCTGGTGTTTGTTTGGCTGCTGCTAGGAGATGCTAACCCAGATGTAGAGCTATGCTACAAAAAGCTTCAGTTTCTAACTAAGGCTGTTAGCGGTTAGCATCAGGATCAAGACTTTTTCTCAGACACATCAGAACGATGTGACTGATTAATGCTTCACTTTAACTTTAAACACTAAAAATAAATAATCAATTTACATTTTCATTGCTTGTTTATAAATTAGATGAATAATAAATAAAACATTTTACATCGAATTTTCAAATGATATCCTGACAAAAGGTTTTTCAAGGATATCTTGAGATGTCAGTTTGTAGATTATAAGCGTTAGCAGCAATAAGTTTTTATGTTACAGTCAAAGCTGCATTCTGACTCACTCATACAATTAGTAATACAGAACAGTAATATTTAGATGTTAAACATCCCTTTCTTGACCATTTTAATTAAGTAACAGAATGATGCAATAAAAAAATTATCTTTTTTTCTTTTTCTTTTAAATAAACACATGTTAATTCCTCGTTTGATATGGGTTTCACATGTGAAAGTCATGGGATTTTTTGTAAGGCATTTTTTTACAAATATAAATTTTAACAAACTGCAGTAAATGAATAATAAAATATAAATTTTAAAATATATTCTAACCTTCTCCGTGAATCACATTTTACAGACGGCAGAATAAAAATTCTTTTTCCTTTTTTAGCAGACAGGAAGCAGGTGTTTGTGTGCCGGTGGATTTAAACATGAGGAAGCAGGAACCGCAAAGGAACCTTAATGAGAGATGAGCTTTTACATCCAATCTTAAACAATGCAGCACACTGAAGCTTCAAGCCAATAAGCTGAGATAAGATAAACTGTAAGCTTTGTACATCTGGAAACCCTGGTGAATGAATTTATTGCAGGCCTCCATTACCCCCCCCCTTCCTGTTCCCCACCTTTTCTGACTCCAGCGTTTGCTGGTGTCTGCAGGTGTCTTTCTGACTCACAGGTTGAATAATTCACTCGGTCCAAATGAGATCTCCCTGGCCTTAATGAAGCTATTAATGAGACTCCACGGACCGCTGGCTCACAACCACACAGACAAACACAGAGTTCCACCAACACACAGCGGTACAAAGTCACTCACGTAAGACCCTGCAAGCTCACTGCAAAATTGAAAAATGACATGCAAACAAAGGCTGGAATCTTTTTTAATAAACACAAATACAGAAATGCTGACATGCACCCTTTCACACAGAACAATGCTGTATGGTAATGACCCGATGGAGTGTAGCTTAGAGTGAAAAAAGTCTAACAGTTATCACATGGTTGGATGGCTGCATGTTTGAAGAGGCATACACATGTTTAGCTGTTCAGTTACTTACAGTGGACTTGTTTTGCCATTTTTTATGGAGAGGTCAGAGAGTGATACAAAGATTAATGTTAAAAAAAGGGCTTTACTCCCAATAAACAAGTACAGATAATTGTTTTTGTGCAAATGTTGTTAATTTGTTTTGGTTTCTTTAATGTTTTAACCTTCAAAGCTTCTTTGGTTAATGAAGAGAAATGAAAAAAACAAAACTGAATATTCCAGGCGTTCGTGCTGTTCTAGCAGTGCTCACTGCAGTGAAATAATTCATCCACTAAAACAAGTCAATAAGTAGAACTTCCATCAAGTGTTTTCAAAACCGCTCTGAGTTTTCTATTCAGGTTGTTGGGGATAAAAGGGCAGGATAACCCTTCTTCACATTATGAACAACCAGTGGGGTGGAGTGTCGGGGTAGAGGGCTCATTGAGTTTATCAGGATCAGAAAAAAAAGCTTTATTTCTATGAATTATTTTGTTTATTAGGGGGCTACAAAAAATGCCAGCAAACATATAATTAAGATTAGAAAAATCCCTGATACACAATTTTAAATAAACAAATGCGCACTATATAAGGAAACAAGACATATAGTAAAAATAAGCTGTAAAAAATTTAATATACACGTGTGTTAATATGTTTGGTTTTCATTTTGTTCAAATGGGAAACGTGTCAGTGGAAGAGCCCATCCTTGTTAAAGAGGCAAGTAGTTGATTTTTGTGTTTTAGTCCTGATGGACCGCAGCCTTCTGTCAGGGGGGGTCGAGTCTGTAACAGTTTGTGTCCAAAAACCGAGGGCTCAGTTAAAACCTTTAATCTGTCTTGTGATTTAATGACATGAAGCTTAACTCTTGAGGTCCACCTGCACCACCTGCGATGTCCCTTGCTTAAGCCACTCAACATTGGGACCGCACCTTCTCCAAAGCCAACCATCTTTCAAGATTAATTAAATTGCTGCACCCAAAGCCACCGTCACCACAAGTATTTCTTTTCCAAATAATGATGATCCTGAGTTTCTTTAAGATCAGTGTTCTTTTGTTTTCTAATTTTTTTAGCCTTCTGTCCAATAAAACTGAAGACTGTAAATAAAACTGCAATAGTAAAAACCAAAAGGACAGGAAACACAAGAACTAACATTCACTCATTTCCTTAGGAATTTGTTTAGGACTAAGTGATTAAATATAGCTGAATCAATTTCCCGATTACATGGTTTAAGTAACAAGCTGGAGTTCCCAAGCCTATTAGCCTTCTTGGCATGACATTGAGTGCATGTGTGAGTTAGGTAGGTTTATACCTGGATTACTGCCAGGAAAAGAGAGCAGGGATTGGAAATACTTCAAACCAGGGCTGATAGGTTACTGTAAATCAAGTGGATAGAAAAGAAAAAAAAAAAAGGTACTTGATAGGCTTAATGTTGTAAAAGAGAAAATGTGGTGTATAAAGAATAATGAACATAGAGAGCTTTTAACACTTTGGCTGTCAGAAAAGATTACTTTAATTGCAAGATTCAAATTATTATTTTGTTTATATTGTGTAATAATTTCTCTTATATATAGGACATCTTAAAAACAATGAATTTGTCAACATTTTAACAAATTAAATTACCATATATCATTCTGTCCATTTATCCATCCATCATCCGTTACATTCCAAGGACCATGCCTTCGCTAACCTGGCAAAAGCCAAACTGTTCTATGTAGTTCAATATATATATTGAGGGAGTGACATTCAGATATTGATGTAAATGGATTCTTTATAAATAAGATTGATTCTATTGAAATTGATATGATCATTGGCACCCCTCTAAATATGACAGGTTAGGCAGCCTCTGTGGTAACTATAGAAACAGAACTGGATTTGGACCTCTTTGATCCAGTTAAGTCTTCAGAGTATACACACACATACATATATTTTATGGGTAAAGTCCTATTAGCAATAGTTTAAACTAAAGATGTTGTCTTTTCTAAGACACAATACATTCTTAATTTTTTCTGTAACCCAAGTGCAATTCCAATTAAAGTAAAAAAATACTTGATCCCAAAGGGAAATTAAATGTTGGAGTAACTCATGTTTTATCTCTAAACAGTTTTTGTAGGTTTGGGTAGCTGTAGGCAGGAAGGATCTCCTGTAGAGGTCTGTCTTGCATCGGTTCTGGAGAAGCCTCTGACTGAAGACACTCTGAAGAGGGTGCTCTCTGTACATATCTTTTTCACTTTGTGAATAATCCTCTTTTGTCAAATAATCTCCAGAAGTTCCAGAGGAGTTCCTAAAACAGAGACGGCCTTTATTAGCTTGTTGAGCTTTTAAAGTCATTTGCTCTGATGCTGTTACTAAGTGGAATAATTTCTGGTTCAATTGTAAGCCTGGAAGGCAGAAAAACGATAATGATTAACAATGCTGATTGTGGGTTCTTTGGTGCTTACATCTCAAAGATATAAGCAGATTATCCTGTATTACAGAACCAGGTTCTTAGCATTCTCATAGAATAATGAGAAAATCAGATTAAGTTTAGTTTTCAGATGTTTTCTTAGAAACTATCAACCATTTAAACACATTGTTTTTGACATTAAGATTGGGGGGAGCAGGTTAGTTATTTGATCAGTATTTGGTTAGAAATATGATTATTCACATTCATAGGCAGGATTTCTGCTCTAATATCATAAGCCTGTCTTTGACATTACTTGCTTTGGTAATTGATGGGTTTTTCAAGCAGGATTTTACAGTTATGGTGCCAACTGTCCAATTGTTGCACTGAGTTTCTAAGACAGAACCAGCCAAGCCGAGGGGATAAGCTGCCCAAGCTGCTCTGCTTTCTGACATCCACACACAGGCATTCAGCTTCTCAATAAATAAGCAATAGATACAAATCCAGCTTGTGTTCAAGCAAACTGCTTCATGTCTTTCAGTGTTGTTGTTAAGTAACACAAATGTATGCATGGTGTGACTGAACACACTCCAAGAGATGGTGTTTGAACCTGTCTGGGTGTAACTCATGAATATGTGCTTAATTCTCTGTGGTCTGCTGCCTTCTTCTGCTCTGTGTGATTAAAGAGCATCTCAAAGACTGTAACACTGCTGACAAGATAGCTGATATGGTGGCATTAATCTAACTCTGTTTGCCTTTTATCACTGTTTAACAGAACACTAAGGCAGCTCATCTACTGTTGGATTCCTAGAACAACAGTAGATGTAATTAACTAACTTTAGATGCAATCTTAGACGCTCCAGAACTGTTTGGTGATTTTAGGCAAATAAAAAGAAAAATTTGGATGTAAAAATGGCAAATCAGTAAGAACACTTTAAAAGCGGGTGGAGGTGAGCAGCATCCATGATCAGTGCTATCTGAATGCTGTTGATAGTTAGGGAGGAGATAGGAAGCATCCTGCTCACTCTTCCTAACAATGTATGAGTAGCTCTTACTTCCCTAAAATTAGCAAAATCTTTGCTTCAAAAATGTAATCAATCTAATGGCAGCAGACACTTTGTCATTACACTGGACGAAGAAACACTTTTTCTTTTCAGTCCAGCAGAGGACAGCATACATGTCTCCAATTGTATACAAAATCTTGTTAGGGTAAGGATTGATCACACTGGGGGAAGGAAAAAAAGAAAGTCAGAAGGGTTAAAACTTGACATTTGTATTTATTAGTTATTGAAGTAAAAACTATTTAAACTGGATTAATACGTTTTGAATGACTT
>JAUZNJ010031432.1:3839-14227 GCA_034780135.1 Jordanella pulchra | reverse complement strand
GGATGGATGGATGGATGGATGGATGGATGGATGGATGGATGGATGGATGGATGGATGGATGGATGGATTGATTGATTTTCTCAAACCACAGCATTCCCACACCTTTTATTATTTTCTCACTTGTATCATTTCTCCTTTTTAGGAGGAACTGAAAATGAAATCTTCTGTGTTCCTCAATGGAAAAAATTCAAACTAAAATTAGTAATCTGTTTCTCGTTTTAGTACAAACACAGAGTTCATTTGCAGCATTTCACGCCTCGCTGAATGATGAATAAAGACTTCCTTCCTTGTTCGTCCCTTCAGTGTTGAAAGATTCCTCCTGAGGGCTCGCGCTCCATCGTAGCGTTATTGGACACTCGTAGTCATGGAAGGAACGCGGCGTCCAAACTGTGAGCCTTAAAGACATTCCATTATGTCTCATTGTTTATGGACGACAAAGAAGTCTTTCTGTAGATTTCCTCATGACACACTCAACGCTCAGTTAAACGTCTTTTTAAAATATGTTGTTTGTATATTGAGAGTCAAGATATGAAGGAAACCAGAAGAGGTTTCGTTTATTAAAGTTTGCCACAAGACATCTCAGACTGATAGAACAACAAAGGAACTTGTTTCCCAACATTTTAAATTGCTTGCAAGGAGTAAAATTGACACTGTACCTGAACACACCACCCCCAGCATGACACATGGTGGTGGCAGCATCATGCTGTGGGAAGTCTCTTCTTTATCAAAGACAGTCGATGTGAAGAAGGATGGAATTAAAAACACGACATTCCTGGTAAAAAAGGCTGCAGCCTGACATGAAGACAACCTTCCAACCGGACGATGACCCTAAACTAAATGGAAAGAGCTGCTATTGAATTATTTATACTATAATACGTAATATATATTTTATATAATATATAACGTACCATGAGAGCAACATTTCTAAACAGAACAGCTGCTTTGACCAGTGAGAAAGTGAGAAATAGTTTCTGGGTTCGTATTTTTACAGATTTCCTGCTTTAATTAGTGGGCTAATTTTCCAAATATTGATTCAAAGGTGGAGACATTTCTAGTTGCAAGCGATAAGAAATAAGAAAAGATAAAGGAGCCAGAGGGTCACAGCTGAAATGTGTTGGGATTTGTTTTTAATTTAGTAATTAATTACAATTAATTAACAGTTAATTTATTTCCACACATTGGTATTGTCCTAATGTTACTACAACTCTATTAATCAAAGTGACTTTTTATGTCGTAGGCAGCGATGAGCAGAGAGCTGGGATAGGCATACATGATGCTGATTGGCTGAGCAGCCATAATAAAGGCGGGTCTTCTGCAAGTATTAAACAAAGACTGAGAGAAGATGGAGCAGAGCCACTGATTTAATCACAGCGTTTCTAAAGAAATCCTCCTGAAAGTTTCAGTGTTTTGCTCAATATGTGCAGAAACTTTATAAACTTTATATACATCAGTTAGAAGCAGCTCTGATCTAAAGAAGATCCTCTCATCATCTGACAGCTGCTGCCTTTATCAGTGAATCTTCTTTACTTATTCAGTTTTAAACTGAATTCACTTCATTTATTTCCTTTTATTATTTTTTAACACACATAATTACTGGGATTAAACAGTCCTGCTGAAATACTGTGACCCTCTTTAATCATTTTGCAAAGTTTCTCATTTTTTAAATACAATAGCTAGAAAATCATTATTTTTCAGCTTCATGTCCGTTTTATAGAAAGTTAAATGCTTTCTTTAAATGCATGTGGAAATATAAGGTTCTAAAAATGTAAATTTTCTTTATTCTTTTATTACAAACAAAAATTTATTTATTATTTTTTGTTTCATTCATTGATTAATAAACATTTTATTTTCCATTTTTATTTGGCCTCCAGATGTTCTTAAAGTTCCATTAACAGGAAAATGAAATTCTGTAACATTTTGGATCATAAAAAAAGTTATGATAGTTACTTTAACAAGTAACTAGTTACTTTGACTGGACTAGTTACTCACTCAGTACATTTGTTTGGAGAAGACTAGTGACAATAACTAGTTGCTTTTTTAACTAGTATTTGCAGGTGAATGAGGTGAATGAAAGTTCAACAACTGAAGAAATGAAGGATATGAGAAAATTTTAGAGACAGAAAAGAGGAAAACTGATGAAGAGGAGAAGTAAGGAAGCGAGTCAGTGAATCCCTCCTGTCCTTTTTTACTGCCTGCTGCATATTTTTTCTCAGTAGATCAGATTTGGGGTCTTTTTGTGGGACGTTTTGCAATCGTGTGAAGCTCTGCTCATAGAAATGTCTGAAATTAGTCTGCAGGTTCATTTTAATTCCCTTCTCTTCCGTATTTCTTCATTTATTCCTGAATTTTCTGAACCATTTTTGTCGGATCTATATACGTTATCTTTGTTTGTTAGAAGAGAAAATGACACAATTTTAAAGATTTCTTACAATATTATTTTAAATGAGAGATTCATTGATGTATTTTCTAAATGAAGAGCTCAGACCTTTTACAATAATTAGCCAACATAAAGTCGACTGAGGTTGTAACGGGACAGAGGGAACGTTTCAGGTCACCTTTATAAGGCCCTGCGTTGTACCTGACTTTTCAGATCAGACTGTCTGAATCAAGCAGTGTTTTAGGGATTGCGTTGCTCCTTTTTTTTGTATGAAATGTTTGTGTGCTTCTTTGTCTAACAGTAACATGAACTTTTCCACTTGTGTGAGTCATGGCTTTGTCAGACTGGCAGACGGGGAGCAGAGCCCTCATGAATCACGGTTCCTTCAACACATGAACCGAGGCCTCTATCGGCTCCCATCGTTGACATTAATCAACGCCTCCTGAACTCCTAAAAACAAATATCTGAAACGTCCTTTGAAGACATTTCAGCAGCAGAACATATGAAAAATAAAACTACTACACAATCAGTTCCGATCTGACTCTTTTGGAGCCGAGTTTTCCTCCCTCTTGTTTTTTGTTTTTTTTCTTGTCTCGTCTTATTTTAATCTTCCAGAACTCGCTCCACAGGATCAGGAAGCACAACTCTGAGCAACGAGGCAAGCTGCAGCATGCAGATAAACGCACTCTGAGGCCATGATTTATGAGATTTATGACCCATATCTAAACCAAAGTTCAATGTTATATTTACCTTCAATTGAGTCCAGGTAAAGCAGAATGTTTGATACTCGTTTTAGTTCATTGTTTACCTGCTAAGTGTTTGATTACAATAAATAAACAGGAAATGTTTCCTGGAAAGTCTGAGGGTAAATGCATAATAACTAAGGAGGTTAAAGTCCAAGGCATCAGTAAAACAGAAAAAGGGGCCCCTATCATTACACAGTAACCAGCATCCTGCCACTGTGTCAACATGTGTCCCTCTTGTTTGTTCATGGAGCAGCAGAGGGACAAGTCAGGATTTGTTGTCTCTCTGACATCAGCTTTGGCATATTTGTTGCAAGCTTTGAGGCAGACAGACGGGTTTGTGATCACAAAGTCTGATTTGAAGACCTGTTCTTAAAATATTAGTCCTCCATTCACATGTGCCTGCAAATAACTCATAAATGCATTGGTGTGTGTGACTCTGCAGCAAAGTTAGTTTTATTATTGTTGCAAGAAAAAACAAAAACATTTTAGTGAACTAAAGGTTATCAGAGTAATTTTCTTCTTTTCAATTATTCTTTTTTTTCATTTTTCATTTTCTATTTTGTTTTTTCATTGTTCTTAGAGATTTGATATTTTATGTATTTTTTTAAGTTATACTTTAATGAGAATAACAGAATTTATATCTAGTTTTTTTTTTCTTTTTATTAGATTGAGTTTTATGAATTTTAAATTGTGTTTTACTGATCAGATTAAATATCTCCTTGTCACCAATAGAAATGTGTCTTGGTTTCTTACTCCTGATGAAAGCCCGCCCCCAGATTTCAATTTAAAAAAATTAAATATGAAAAAAAAGAACAAAATTTGGGAAAACAGCAAAGTTACTGTCAAAGCATTTTTTTTTTTGACTGAAAGGATTTTTTTGATTTAAAGTTTACTTTATTTCTATTTAAAAACATGTTCTTTTCTTGCAGCAATAATGGAACAAAGTTGACTCCATAAATAACGTACACAGGGTATTTTTATTCATCTCTAACCTTTTTTTCATTTTAGTTTTCCTTGATTTTTAGTTTTTTTTTTTTCTTTTTTATTTTAGGTACCATGCAGCAGAATCTTCATGCTTTCTGCTGTTGAATACTTTTCCATGTCGCTCCAGTCGTTTAATTTGGGTCTGATCTGATAGAGGATCACTTTCCTCCATTTTCTTGCAATGTTTCCGGTTATTTTCTAATCCCACTCGTCAAGTCATATCAGACTGTGAAAAGATTTATTTATGAGGTTTGGACAGTTATATACTGGTTGGATCGCTCTACAGAGTTCTGGTTCTGTGGCGTCTAGAGAGCCACAGAAGTCTGGGTAGTCCACAGCGTCCTCTGTGACAGAGGAAGTTTGCAGGGTAGTTTGTTTCTGGACGAGGCTGAGTGGGTGTGAACATGAGAAGGGACTGAGAGCATTAAGGAGTGGGCAGCCTGAGGAGGCATTAGAGATGTAGGTGAGTCCCCAACGCTTCGGCCTCCAACAGCCTTTACAAAATGACTGAAACAGAAAACAAACATGCAAACAAGCTCTCATGCACACATATCACAGTTTCTTTGTCCCCCACTTGGACTGAATTTACAGCTTTCTTTAAATCCAGCCTTTCTTCATGCAAAATCTTCTAAAAGCAAAACTCATTGAGATTAATTTAATGCATAATGTCCCACCTGAGCTGTGGATCTTTGCTGCTCTTCCAGAGTGACCATAAGGCTCTTATCGGGTTTTGTTCTAATATTGTTGCAGGCCAAGGACACGTTTTGAAAGTCCAAATAAAAAAAATGCAAACCAGAAATAAAACTTGAAACAGTTCTAAATAAAAAAAAGGTTTCCAGATTATCTTTGCCGTTTTTTTCCTTTTTTTTTTAAATCTTAGTTTTTAACAACTTACAGTTTACTTAAGCCCTTTATACAACAGTTCTGAGCGAGTATTCTGATTGGACAAGAGAGTTCCAAGTGAGTTCTGATGTTCACCAATAACCGCACCGGGACTGTTCAGGTGTATTAATCCGCTACATATACTAACAGTTAATTAACGTTGAAATGTTATCGTTTGTTAAATGGCAACAGCCTTGTTGAAAAGCTATTTGTGTCATCAAATAAACAAATAAATAACAATCTTTGGTGGCATAATATACTGCTAACTAATGAAATGTGTTTGTACAAGTGTTGTATAAAAGCATTATCACACTCGAGGTCGTGCTATATCAGTGAATGATACAAAAGCAAGCTTTTGACAGAAATGCATCTGCGCTGCTCAGATGACAGCCCAGCCCTGATAATGAAGAGAATATGACCTGTAATTTTAACAGAAAGCAATTCATAAAACTCAATCTGAAAAAAGAAATTTGAAAAATAACATTTGAAAATATAAAATATATGAAAACAATTTGCAAAAATAAGATGTAAAAATAAAAATATTAACAAAGTTACTCTTAAAAGCTTTTATTTTACTACAAAGTGTTTCAAATTTTCCTCTCTGACTTGTATTGTTTTTAATATATAAAACATGTTCTTTACTTGCAACCAGATTCACTCCATAGATTCTTGGCTTCTTCTTTGATTAATGCTCTCAGTTTAGGAGCTGTTAGTAGGAACTGTTCTTTCCTCTGTTTATGTTTGAACGAAGAATTGAAAAGTGCTCTTTAAGATGTTCAACTTTTCTTATATGCTTTGACCCATCTGTTCAGTCCTCTGTTCTTCATACAGCTATAAAAGTGCCTGAAACCAAAGCTACGTTCCTTTTAGCAGCAGGTCTGCTCTGTGATCAACAGGAGATGAGGCTCAATGCATTTCAGCTATATATAAAGGAAGCAGAAGCAGGAAGCAGCTTTTAAGCCCCTCTGTTCATCTTTAACCTGCAACACTTATTTTTGTCCAGGAGGGGGCGCCTGAGTCCTGTCCAAGCAGTCACATTCTAGCAGGAAGTTGTTTTCTTTTATCTCTGTCAGTTCAGCTTAAAAACTTAAGTTTAGAGCCGCAAATGTTACATGATTGAAAATGAAAAGACAAGAAATTTTCTAAATATATACCAAAGAAAATGTATATAATCAAAAATGAGAAATATCTTCATTTTTATTTTTTTTTTATGAAAAGTTGAAAGTTTAGCATAAATAGAAATAATTAATTTTATTATTAGAAATAGTGGTACTAATGGGGGATATTAAAAGCACTCAGGTTATAAAAAAAAGTGAATAGAAAAAGACATCTGCAAACTTTAATTGTCATTCTATTTATGCAATTATTCAGTGAAATACCTAAAAAACAACATCTAGCCTCACTGATGATGCCTTTAATTCTCCTCTGTCTCTTGTTATTGTGGAGCATTTTACATTTCTAAACATTTGATGTTTTAAACCATCCAAAAAGAACTGTTGTCGTCTATATTTCACATTCAACCAACAAACGATGAGCTGAGTTTCAGATGCCGCCTCAAACATCATGAAATAAAGATGCCTAATTTCTAAATAAACATCTTTAGGAACATCTTAGCAGCTTAAGCTTGGTGGACAAATGTACAAAGAATCGGCGACATCCTGAAACAGACATTACCAGGCCTACAGATGGGTTAGTGAAGTGCAGACTAGCTGCTCTACAGGTTTACGCTTCATCGGCTTTAAAGTATTTCAACAACCAACTGATGTAAATGATTCAACAGAATGGAAAAGTCCTCAGAATATGTTTACATTTTGTCCCATTAAAACCACAAACAAATGATTTTACTGGTGTTTTATGTAAAACATACAAAAGCTCGCATCTGTAAAGTAGAGGCGTTTTTATCTATATAAATAAACTTATTAAAAGGGATGAATTTGTTTTCAGTTTGATATTTTAATCCATTTCACTGCCAGTCAAAGTCATGGAGAGGTTCCTGTTCGTTTGCACATCCAGGTGTTACGTATCGTCCTCAGTCTCGTCTTTTGACAGTTTTCCATCATCGTAGCTGTTCTGTTAATGTTTAATGATCACCATGGTGATAACAGCATCCTCTGTGAGATCATCCACTAGGGGTTTATGCCTGTTTTTGAATAGTACTTGACTACTTGTCTTTCTCAGAAATATTTGCCACTTATTTCAGATTTCGTCAAGCAGCCCAGTCTACACTGCAAACAATGAAGTTTAAGGAAGTCATTTTTAAAATTTAAATAAGTGCATCTGTCCTTGATTTGAGCAGGTAAGATAATCTGCCGATAGAATAAGATAATTTACCTTTAAGTCAGGAATAAGTTACTCCATTCCCTCATTTTAAATGCATACTATCTAACTATATTATTTTAAGGCTGAAAATGTCTGCTGTGTGTCGGTTTATTTCCTCACCAACAGGCTGAGTGAGGGCAGATTCATGTTCTTAAATAAACCTTTGGAAATTGTCCCAGGAGTGTCTGTAGTTGTTGCTTCCATAAGGGTCTAGTTTTGCAGCTTTTATCATTTCAGGCTGATAAACAGCAATAATCCTCATTTGCTATCTGTCCTTAAAGGTGATCATGATTTCCTTACTGTTTGACAACAACTGCATCTTCCTCAGCTTGTCCAAAATACACCCCTCCTATTTGACCCTCTACGCTGTTTCAGAAGTTTTCTTTTTGTTTTTTAGTTTTTTTTTCTTCTTTTCATTCATTCTGCATCAGGCCGGCGGGTTTACTGTCTTTGTTTCTCCTTTTATTTTCTTTTGACATTTCATTTTTTTTGTTTTTGTTCTTGCTGCTCTTTTACTATTTTGGTGCTTTCTATACCTCTGAATCGCTCTCTTGCTTTATTTTGTGTTTTTGTGCTTTTTATATGGTTTTATTGATACGTGTTTATTTCTGATTTAAGAAGAAATGTTTACAAATGTTTCAAATATATCAGAGAAATAAAATATAACATATACCAGAAAGATCAGTGTGGTTGTGAGTGAAGAAAGATTCATTTAACTCCGATGGTTAAATGAACTGAAACGAAACAAGCTGCAAACCAAACCAATGTGGCCTTGAAGTACGAGGATGGTGGAGAGGAGGGGCCACGGATGAGCAGTCAGGCCTTTATATGATGGCGGATGCAAAGCTGCATGACAACAGAGAAACTATTCAGCTGCAAAACTATTGTTGGAAATTGTGACAATTTAAAGCATTATATAACCCAGCATCTTTTTACACTTTATGCATCTTTAACAATGAAAATATATTCATTATTTGACAATGCAAGCAATGCTACAGTCAGCACTTAAAACACAATGTCTCAGAACTTTGGGCAAACCGGTCCTTTAGGTTATTATTGAAAACCTAGACGTGATCCTGCAACATCTGGATGATCTGATTGAAACGCCTGGGTAAAAAGTCTTGTTGCAGTTTTAGCTGCATCAATAAACTAAATTAAATTGATATAATGTCAAAGAATCATGTGACAAAGCTTCATCTAAAAATGTTTTCACTCCCTCTGATGATAACTGATCTGTTGTTGAGCTTAGATGTTCGCAAGAACTGCTTTCATCTCATCAGGTGTCCGTTCAATATTTGAACAATAGGAACGAATGTAAATTTGAAAAATATGGAAATTAAACAGAAATTAAAAAAAAAAAAATTATCTCAAAAGGTTTAGAGAGCAATTTTGACATTTCAGATTTTTTTTATGTCAAATTTATTTTTCATGTTTTAATTTTTCAAAATACTTGTTTGCAGAATTTATATTTTAAAAATGTATCTTCTAAAAGTTTTTTTAAAGATCATATATATATATATATATATATATATATATATAGTATATAAGTATATTTATTTACAAAATTAAAAAAAAATTTAAAAAAACATGAAAAAAAATGTTTAATAATGAAATAAAATCTTAGAAAACAGCAAAGTTCCTCTTAAAACCTTTTATGATTAAAATGTTTTCTAAAGTGTAATTTCTGGAATAGATTTCTTCACATTTTTTCATTTACAAAACTTGTTATGGAACAAGATCCCCTCCACACTTCACATCCTGGTCGTCTATTTACAATAAGAATGTTCACTCATAAATGTTCATGTGGATCTTAAACAAAGGATCTAAATAAAATTAAGCTGCTAAAACAGAAAAAAGTTTTGCAGATGACCAAGAAAAAAAGTTGCTTTGACCTTCAGCTGCTCACTCAGTGGGAATCCAACGCTCTTATATGACCCCTCCAAACCCAAACATCCTACACGTCCTTTATCATTGCTGATAGGTTTTGTCCCGACACATGACCCAGACATGTCCTTCCTTTAGCAAAGCTTTTCCATCAGCCAGTCAGTCAAACAATACTGGAATAAAGTTACTATTGCTTTGTGTTGTCATATTTGATCAGTTTTATAGCAGAATATAAGAACTATTAGGGTTACTGTAGTACATTCAGTGTGCTTGGAGGTAACACACTGTATTTAAAAAGATTTAATGATTAATGAACAGCAAACAGACCAAGGACACAGTTGGATTATTGCTGAATTGTTTTATCATAACAAACAACATGATTCTTTGAGAATAAAGACCAGGATGGAAGGGAGGATATTCCCCGCATAGGATTTTATATAAAAAAAAAAAAATCTGCCAATGTCTTCAAAGAACTTTGATCTTTTAAAAATATCCCTGATCCCAACCGATCAATAAAATTATTCATTTGCGACAGTGGAAAATCTTTATGTTTTACTTTAGCACAAAGATGCAAGAGGGAAATCAGTTTGAGGATGAAGGAGAAGCAAAGTCATTGTGGAGCATGACATTATCTTCGGCCTCCAACTGTTTGAACTGTTCTGCTGTAATAAAACGGATGTTTTATGGGATCCATTCCTGCAGCAGCTCAAACAATTAGCTCACCCAGCAGGATCCTGACTGTTTTAAACCTAAACACCGCATGGAGCCTCTCCAGGACCTCATCAATGACCTGGGTTTGTGCTCCAACACACTTCACAAAACACATGGACTGAAGACTTAAAAAACTCCAATTAGATGGTTCATGTAAACTGATATTGACATCCTGTTTTTATTTTCATTTGCATATGAAAACCATACATTTGTCCATCCTCCTCACAAGTGTACATCATTTACTGTGGGATTTGTTCAGTCTATTGTTTTTGTTTTCTTTGCACAGCACCGGAAATGACATGAACATAAACCTATGCATCACTTAAATCACTAATCTAAATCGTGTTTAATAATGGCTGAGGCTCCGGATGTTTCGGGAAATTCCCACCGTGCCGTGTCTGGTTACGAATTTAAACCGAAAGGACTGGTGTGGGGGGGGGGGGGGGGGGGGTTAAAAAAAAAAGTAAAAAAGGATTTTATTAATT
>JAUZNJ010031431.1:0-14228 GCA_034780135.1 Jordanella pulchra | reverse complement strand
TAAATTAAAATCAGGTTTTTCTTGTCATTCTTTTTCTGTTAAACATTGTTTATACAGACACATACATACATACATACATACATACTAATCCTTTTTTTGTTTTTTTGAAAGGGCCCGTGGTCCAACCGAAATGCAGATCAACAATGTGACTAATGTAGGCACATATACGTGTTTTTGTACTTTCTAACTTTGCTGATTCATGTTTTACTTCATGGCTTATTTGTCCTACACTTTTCTTTGCTGAGCCCTTCCCTCCCACTGCTTTCTCTCAGTTTCATTGGCCTATTGTAGTCCCAGGCAAAGCCCATCAATTATTACACACCTTGTTCCCGTTAAAGTAATTCCTCCTTAGTAGGTGGAAAGTCAAGATTCTGGGGCATTTTTTTTCCACATATACATATATTTAGAACTTAGTCCAGTCATCAAACTTAAAGGTGATCTGATGTGTCAAAAATTCCTCCAAGTGTACAACTGCATGTAATGCAAAGTAATTTTCACCATTTTACTGTACTTGAAACAAACCCATTTTAAGTTGCATGGTAAATTGTTGGGGACATAGTTTTACAAGTGTCTATTTTAGTAGCAAAGGTGAAAATTGATTCCATTCTGCAAGGTTTCTGATTTCCTCAATACCTAATTTGAACCATCTTTGTTAAGTGGTGATATGCATTAGGATGCATTATTCAGCATTTACTGTGGTCTGTCCTCTCCACTTAATATCAATAACTTCCTTCACTTTGTGCTCTTTCCAGTTATCCTACTTTATCTCAGCTTTCCTCATCTTTATCAGTCTTCCTGAACTTTCCCAGCTCTTTATGTCCAGAGGGGATGTTTCATTCAGAGAACTTAAAATGTAACATTTGACACCGTGGGCAGATGAAGAAACCAGCATAAATTGATAATGCTATTATAGTTACACAACAATAAGCGGTCAGTGTTGTAATATTTACTCTTTTCCTACCAAATCATCTAAAATGATATGCTCACATATATGACATTTAATAAATTAGGCTGAGTATAAGTTACAGTACATGTCTCAGAGGTTTAAGTTTTTTTGCTCTATTGTTAATTTTCATCTTTAAATCTACGAAGAAAATATCTTATGTTCCACTACTTTGGATTAAACTCTCAAAAACCTGTAAAAGTTGTTTCAAATTGCTGTTAAAACATATTTTTGTTTTATATGTGTGACTTTCAACTCTACTATTATATATATATATATAAAAATATATAATATAGAAGTAAATAACCTAGAGGCATTACTGAACTGGGGGTGAAATATTAAAGCTATTCAACATTTTAGAACTCAGTATAGAAACTTAAAAAACACATTTCTTTGAAAAATACTTTTATTTGCAAAAGTATATAAAAAATTATTTGCAGTTCTCGTTTTAAAGTGTATATCAAAAGCAGCACAGTTATTGTTCAGTTATTTCATTCTGCTCAGATACAACCATGTGAGGTATAACAGGCACTTCTAGCAGGAAGTTTGTTGTACATGAATAATCGAATAACAGAAATGGAAAATTATTTGAATCCGAGCTTCTTAAACAATTTAGATTTCAGTGCCATTCATGCCATTAATATCTTTTTCATAATGTCTGAAAATAACAGTTTTATCATTGACTGAATTCTTTCCATTTAATGGGTGTTAACTAGTTTATTCCTACAGAGTAAATCATTCCTATACTAGTAAAACAATCTTGAGCCTTGAGTTACAATTAATCACATTTAAACAAGAGGGAATCTAGTGGCTTTCTACTGTTATAATTCTATGTTTAAAAGAATGTTTCTAATATGACATTAAATTCAACATTTTTTTTGTTGAATGATATACTTCATGAATGAACAGGAGTTGTTAATATATATTATATATTATATTCAGTGGATCACTGTTAATGACAAAAAAAATATTTTAATATATTTTCTTTGGATACAATGTGGTTCCTGGTTGTCCTGTTGCTTTCTATGACGTCCATTTATTTCTTTGAAAAATCTCAGAATTCTGCAACTTAATATTCTGTGGATCATTTTGTACCAATATTTTGGCGACTCTTGCCACAAATGTAAGTGATGTGTTCCTGAAGTACATTCAAAACCTTAACAGTTACACTTTTGCACAATGTAGAGTTACCTTTTCCCTGTGTTCCACCTATTGACAGATACACTCCTGCTACTCTGCATCAAGTAAGAAGAGGAAGAAATTAGCTCCTTTTTTAACGTAGGTAGCAAATGTTGAGCTCCATATGATGAATTCGACTTTTTTTTGGTAGTTAAGGCTTATTTGTTGGTCTACATTTGTTTTAGCCGTGAATAAATTTCATGCTTTTCATTTTATTTTTCAATATTAAAATTAGGAAACGTCCAACATCATAAAAGGTTATCAAAATGGAGACTCTTTGAAGGTCACAACAAAAATTGAGTACAGCATGAAGAGCAAAACTTGACTTAAAGGCCAGAAAGGTTTGAATTTTTCTGCTGTTTTTGTAAAGGAAACAGATTATTGCATTATGACCCCTGAAACATCCATTGTGAATTAGATTTACAGAAGCATAAGTCATGATTCCCAAAGATTAATGCAGAACACCAAGCAGATTAATCCAAAACAACAAGAAAAATATCCCATCTTTACAAAGCATAGTGGAAATTTCCAATGCTCATAATTACATTGCAATAAGACCCATAACACACAGACAGAAATAATTCTTATTTTCCTTTTAGATCACAGAAAAGTTGAGAGTACAAAGAAACCGTTACAAATTGACAGTGTGAATAGATAAAAACATTACTATAAAAAAAAGACCAAAATAGCTAAGAGTCCCACTGAAGGACTAATTGTCTCACAGAGTTAGTTTTATCTCTCCAATTACACTGATGAACTTAACATTTTTTCCGACACTGGATTGTCTGAATTTTGCTTTTCAGGCTGAGGATCTGTGGTGTCCAGGTCTAACGTAGGAGTCAGCGATTTTTTAATTCTCTAAAGAGATTGAGAAAGAAACAATCCTTAAGAACTACTTTGAACAAACAGTCCCCATTAATAGACCCCAATAATATCTCATCACAGTCAGTCATCATAACCTTCACTGTATTTCCTAATAAAGTCCAACCACCAGATCAACAACTGTTTGGTTCTTAGAAAATAATATTAGAAAATAAAAAAAAAACAATAAATCAATTAATCAAGAAAGATGATAAAAGGTTCAAAATGTACGGTATAGTCTCACCTGAAGAAGTGACCCTTCACTATGGTAGATCTCATGAATAGCACACAGTGGGATCCACACTATGGAGATCAGAGAGATGAACCACCCCACTAACCTAGCCCAGAGTGGGTACATGTACTCTCCATAGCGAGGGGGGGTGTACTGAATAATGCTGGAGGCCAGGATGCACTGTGCAGATAACAAGACCAGGCCTGAAAACTGAGTTTATAAGGATTTGTATCCAAAAACAAGACTCACCAACATCAGCAGGGGACAGAAGAGAAGCAGGCAGAAGCGGAAGAAGATGCTCGGAGACTTGCCCCGCATCCTCTTAACCATGAGTGAGAGACGTGAGACACCTGAAAAAAAAATAAAAATAAAAATAAGAGATACATTATCAGGACACAAACCTCGACTGTTTAGATTCATGTTGAAAAGATCATTCAACAAGTAAGTTGGTGTGAGGAAAACACTGCGATCAAAGTATGAATAACAGCAAATCTGGCTAAACTGAACTTGTTCACTTTGTAGTCTTTCTATCAGTCCTTAATAACATTACAATAAGGTAAAATCTTAACTAAACAGCTGAATTTCATGTGAAACTTTACCAAAGATCCAGCATACAGCCACTACTTCAAAGAAAGCAAGGAACATGAGGGAAACCACAGCAGTGCAGTGGTCCATCAGCTGGAACACATAAATACCTGCCTGCAAAAAACAGGAGGAAAAAAGCTTTAGTAACAAAAACTGTGGGCCTTCCAAAATGCTTAAAAGATTGTCTTTTATAAGATAAGAATAAAATGTAGGCATTTTGTTCACCTTAGTAACATGAGGGATCCCCAGAACAAACCCTGTAATACAAACAACCAGAGCGAGCAGCTCTTCTCTCTTCAGGTACTGAAGAATTTTGATTCCAAACTCATCCTTTAAAAACGTCACCACCACTTCCACGTTGCCAAACTGCAGAAAAACATATTTTACTTGCTCATAACTCATCCTGATGCAATTAAATCCCTAACAATGATGTTCTCAGAAAATACGGTATTTCTTTTTAGACCAAAGATAACGCATCCATTACTCTGAATGCAACATCAGAGCTGATAAGTAGGTACAAGGCGCTACTGCTACGTTAACAAGTTTTTAATAACAATATAATTCAAAGTGATGGACGTGAAAAAAAACTAAAAAATGATTAATGGAAGCAATAAGATGATTACAATAAAGAATCACAACAATATAAATATTAAAACGAAAAATAAAAATGATTGAATTACCATTAGCAGGTGGCAAACAGACACAAAAATAAATAAAAAAAATTAAACAGAGAAAGGTATATTCTGTGGCATAAAAGATGCCATTAACAACAGTAGCTCCATCTCTAGGTTGCTAGGTCCATCTCTGACAATCTCGTCTCTGCCAGCTGTGCTCATACCGGACTCTGTCTCTGCACTTGTGACTTGATCAATTTAATGCAAATGAAAAGCCCCACCAGCCAAGTGTAAAAAAACGCTTTTGTCTGTCTATGTTTTTTTTCTTCCAACTCCTGAGAGGTGATGCAAACCTTTCTTTAATATCCGTTCTACTATACAAACGTCTTTACTACATCTGGAACAAATATATCACCGTTTCAAGATTATTTTTTTTTTATATAGACCCAGATACGTAAGTAGGTAGGTAAACCTTCCTCATCTAGTTGTCTCTCATAGTTCCTCTACTCCGTCTTTTCAAATATAATACAAACTTTTTCTTGTATTCTATATAGTTTTTTTTTATTTTCTTTTAATATTTCTACATTTCAGTTTACATATTTTTTTGTGAATTTCTGAGTTTCCTTGGCATGATAGGGCAGTCTGGGAGATTCTTTGTGTGTTTTGTATTATCGGTTCATTTAGTTTTTGTTAAACCAGAGTTAAAATAACTTCTAATTTTCTCTCAGTTTTCTTTCATCAGACAAATCACTTTGTAAGTACAGTATTGCACCCACCTAAAATTTTAGCTTAGCTTTAGCTCTTTAGAAAAAAAGACTATTCCAGCCACATTTCAGTGCCATAATCCCCCAAAAAGGCTTTTTGATCTATAAAGTAAAGGGTGGAAATAATTGGTGAAATTTTCTAATGTAATATTTTAAAAAACTGATGAAAAATAGGGAAATCCTGGAATTATGGGAAATAGCCTTGAGATAAAGGATGTCTGTGCATCTTTATGTTTGATCAACAATCAAATCTTAGCCACTCTTACATTTCTTATTAATCTTTTTATATTTTAATTTTATTCTTATTACAATGGTAAAGCTAAAGGTCTCATCTAAAGAACAAAAGTATAACTCAGCTCTTATATATTGTTTATATTCGTCTTTATCCAAAATGCATGAAGGGAGTGAGCAAACAATATTATACTTTTAAAGTACCAGCAATAATTTTTATTTCTTTATTTGCCCAAGCATAAGAAACTATTAAATAAATCCAGCCTAATTATCTTTTGTGTTTGCCATCAGTTTTCTATGAGGTTTTGTTTAGGTAGTAATGATGTCAGCTCAAATGTGTAACATGAACACAATAAAAAACGAAACTAAATGCATGCATGTAAAAGCTTTTTGTATAATTTTAAAGGCAGAAATAGATTGATATTTTAATTAGAAAGGTAAATGTGTAAAACTCAAATTTGAAATAGGCATTATTATTAGGAGGTGCAAATGTTTACTTGACTGTCGAGACCAAGACACAGCAGCATGATGAAGAACAATGGAGCCCAGAACTGAAAGCCGGGCATGGTGGAGAGGACTTCAGGGTACACAACAAACACCAAACCGGGACCTGAGACATGAAACAGGCTTTTATGGGACTGAACTGCAGCAGAAGAAAAACTTCTTTAAATTCTATTATCTGAAATGTCTTTTTAGCTTATAAATACAAATGATTAATTACCAAACTGTCATACAATAAAAGGCAAATAATACCGGGCGGTTAAGGCACACTTAATGCTGTTTAAGTGTTTAAGTAAGCCTATTATATCACACGTTTTGACTCAAAGGTAGTGAAAACACAGCTGTGTTCACTCATATTTTAATATATACAACCACAAACATATTTTTTTTTCAAAAAGTCCACACATATAAATTTGCAACCGGACTGAGGCAATGTTTTGTTGAGACATGTTTAAATGCATTTACAGCTAATGGTCTTTTCTCTTGCAGGCTGCATAGGGAACAACTCTAAACAAGCATTTTAAGTGCAGCTACAGATTTTTAGTTGGAGTTCATTCTCAAGTAGTTTGCATCCGCTGGCTGGTTCACTTTCAGTATTACGCAGTGGTTATGGGAATGCATCCATCCTACCGATCACTCTCACCCCCTTCTCTCTATCTGATAAGAAAATGCCTCCATCCAGCATGATGCTGCTGCTACTATATTCAATCATGGAGACACTTTATTTAGGGTGCAGTGTTAGTTTAATAAGTAAGCTTAAATTCTTCTTCTTCCACTAATTAGCAGTGTCATGATTTGTGGAACTCGTTCCATTTTAGTCTTTCTGTGAACAGATGTTCCTCACTACCAGTGTATTAAAATTATGTTCCAAGCAGGAACCTAAAGGTGATCATGACTTGTAGTTTTAAGTTTATTGTACGAATGAAGAAATAAACCAGTGCGTCAGACAGCTGCTTCAAAATCCTTCTATTAAAAAGGAAAACTACAATTTTAATTTGTTTGCTACAGTACTAGTAGGATCACCTCAGAACACCCCGAAAGTTACCGCTTTCTCTACAACTTCTCTCTGGATCAAACTCCTGCAGGGTCACAAACAGAACTGTCCAACTGTGAGACAATAGAAACAGGTACAACCCTGCACCCCCACAGCTTCTACTCCAGCTGAAATAACTCAAAACACCAACATTAAACACATTAAACAGCTGCTTGTACTGGATAGTACTGCTTATGAGTAAACCTTTATTAAATAATGTCTGTTGTTCTAATGAATAAAAATACTACAACAAATATTCCAGTGGAAGAAAGAAACAACTACATAATGAAAGCAATCACTCTAATGTACTAGTGTCTTTTTGGGGGGGTTGACTAGTGTGAAGGCCTTTCAGATTTGGTTCTTACCATCTGTAGCTATGTTGTCCACTGGAAGATTGTGTTTATAAGACATGTGGCCAATAGCTGAGAAGATTACAAATCCAGCCAGGATACTTGTGAATGAATTGGTTAATGACACTATTAACACATCCCTGCAAGACAACAAACAAACCAAAACAACAAATTCTGTTTTATTCCCAAGAGTCAATAAGATAAGATCCTTACTATCACAGAAATTTTGTGATGATGAAAAAAAAAAAAAAAAAAGCATTTAAAAACATATATTTTTGCCAAAATCAGTCTCATCAGACTGTAATCTGTAAGTCACCTGCATACAGTGTCACAAGTAGGAGTTATCATTTCTTCAGTGCTAATTATCAATAATTAATCACATTTAATCTAGACTAATCACATTTACCTTGTGATGTTGTGGTTAAACTTGTTGTAACTAGCCATTGAAATCATGCAGCCGAATGCTATTCCAAGCGAGTTAAATACCTGGGCAGCAGCATTGACCCAAACCTGTAACACAAGCATCATAAAACAAAGACGGGATTTTATACATTTGTATTAGTTTTCATTTTAAGTTCCGTGGTGTTTTTTTTTTTAAATTATGTGGCCATGTAAACATATTTTAAAAGCTGGAACCCTAAAAAAAAAATATAAAAAAATCCTCATTACCAATAGAGATTAAAGCCCACATTATGTGATTGTGTCAAATTTTCTCAAAAAACAAAACAAAACATTTTTGATCATTTGTTTTTAGATGGCAACAGTTGAGCATCTATGTTTTTATTTATGCTATTTTTCCTTTTGACATCCTGACATTTGCAAACTTTCAAAATTAATAAGTAATAGAAAGGCCTCATAGAAAATGAATCAAAAAGAAAAATACCTGAGGATAGGTATAAAGTCTATTTTTGATTGTTGTTTGATCCTGCATAGCCTCACCTTAACTTCAAAAAGTTTTCCCCAAACAGGTGTTAAAAAATAAAGTATGCCTTCCTTGGCTCCAGGCAGTTGGACATTATTGATAAGCAGAGCGAACAGGACAAAGTATGGAAAAACAGCAGTGAAATACACCACCTATGGGCACAAAACAGAAAAGGAGACAATGCAGAGTGTGGAGACCTCAATGTTCAACTTGTGGATAAAAACCTGGTTTACAATTAATTATCAAACTTAGGTTAAAACATGATTATTCTAACTGGTTATGTCAAAAAGTAGTAATACACTGAGGTATAGGACAACAAATACCATGACACAGGAGTCAGAATGATTAAACTCCTGTTGTCAGAGAGCATAAAAACAAACAGGTATTAGAAAAAGACAACATTAATCTACTTTATTTATAGTGCTAAAAACGTAATTTCCCCATTATAGATTTGTTAAGTTTTCACTTTTTTAATCAAATCAGGATTTTGCTTAATCAATACAGGTTTCCCTTGAAAATAAGATCTTGGATCTCAGTGAGAATACCTGTTTATTAAAAAACTAATTTTCTTTTATTAAATCATTAATAATTTAGGACTGACAATATTTTCTTTCTATAGTATTCCACTAACTAGATCCAGACTTTATTACTGAAAAACTGAGAATCTGGTGGCTTAGATCGTTTTTCATTAATGATTCAAATCATAACTTAAAAAAATAATTTATGTAAATAATAAGATTTTCATCACCTGATATTAAATGTTTTATAATATGAGTCAAAATAAAACCAACACAAACGGCATCAATGAAGGGGGGAAACATTTTAGAGCACTGTATAGGTCTCTATTATGTGGAAAAATTAAAATCAATCAGACCTTGCCGGTGGATTTGACTCCTTTAAATATACATAAATAAATGATGATCCAGGAAAGAAGAAGACAGCCAAGGAGTTCCCACTGCAAGCCTCCAGCTTCATCAATCCTACTGGTCTTCTCTAAAAGTTTGTGACTGGAGAAGTTGGGTGAGAAAAAAATACATTATATATATATAATATAATATATATATATTAAGATCCCCTTTCCCTAACTGAATAAGCAACAATGAGACTAAATTGATTTTCATACATAAAAATCTAGTGATAAGTAATGAGATTAAAATAAGTAGATGAAATGTAATATCTACAATGTCGGGTGTAAAGACAAACTGAAGGCTTCTCACTCAAAGAACTGCTGGCTTGAAGACTGCAGGTGGGTGGCATTGCCAGGAAAACCACTGGAACAGTTTCCCACAATATTCCACGTGTTGTTGCAAGTAGACCATGGCAGAGTTTCTCTGAACGAGTTGAACAAGTAGAAAAGGGCCCAGCTCATGAGCACATTGTAAAATGTGCAGAACACAAAAGAAATGACAACTGTAGCCAGACCTACACCTGTGGAGTGATATTTGGAAGAACAGAGGGCAAAGAAAGCAGATGTCATTCCATCTGTGCTAAGTAGTTACACAATTGACTCAAAGCATGAATTATTACTGTAGGCTAGGTCGAAGAACCTGAAATTTCTGGTCCAAGTCGGTCACAGATAAGAGTAATTGCTCAAGTTATTCTTTCAAATCACATGTTGGTGTGGGTGGTTGTTGAATATAAAACAAAGGTAGTTCAAAGTCCTGCAACAGCTGTAAATTATTCAAAGTTTAAAACGACTGGTTCCAATCTATGGGTTAGGTTTTAGACTGCATGAATTATCTGAATTACCTAAGAAGTGACTCAGCAGAGAAGAGCATTGGAAAAATTTCCATTACCAACAGATAGTGAACAATGGGTACCCACACAGCGATGTGAAAAATTCAGACACGCCCTGTTTACATTTAGATTTACTGATGTGTTTCAAGTCTAGGTCATGTTGCAGGGTCCAGTTCTACTACAGCTTGATTTCACAAATGCTCCAGATAAATAACTTGAAACTCAATGGGTTTCTTCATGCACACCATATTCTCCAAACATCTGTGAAATCAAGTATTTTTAAAGTACTTCATTTTCTCATTAGTAAACTTCTGAGTGTAATTGTTAGCACTGGATTACATTAGGGATATCATAATAGCTGAACATCGTATGTTTGCTAAACATTATCATTCAGCATCATGAAAGGTGTACATTTAAAAGTGAAAAAGAGGTGCACAGGTACATCATTTGCAAGAGCATACAGAAAACAAACTACCTGCTTTTGGCTCTTGTTTAGCACAGAACAATAACCAGGAAGAAATGAGCGATATATCAAGTGAAGGACCCAAACGTTTTGACCGGGTAGATTATCTCTGTTTATAAGGAGATAGGAAAACTATGGAGAGAAATCTCAAGTTAGAACAAAAAAAAAATGCAGTATTTCATTTCATTTCATAGAAACAGAGGGTGATTGTTGATGGTTAAGAGCTTGATCTAGATAGTAATACATCTCTCACTTAGTACAAGGTGTGGATCATTAAAAAGGTATAATTCATTTTCTTTTTCTTATTGTTACTGAAAATATGTTTTCTTCAGGCAATAATAAAGCAGCAGGTTGTATTACCAAGCCTAAAAAGGTTTTCACATTAAACATTAATTTCTAGAAAAAAATGTTTTAGAGTCAAATTTAAATGTATTATCCACACTGTGTACTTCAGTATGCCCTTAAGCTTCATAATCAATTAGGATTTTCATTTTAACAACACAATGATCTTTGTGTTATTGGAATATTGATTGAACAAGTTTTCATCCATCAACAAATAAAATAAAGTCTCACAAGAAAAAAAAGACATCAATTTGCTCAATAAAATACAAATCCAATGTTAGATTAATAATGATACCAGATTGTATGGTGATTTTTTACTGAGGTCAGTGAATGTTAAAAAAAGAAGTAGCATCATAGATTCGCCAAATGTCCTAAAGGAGAATGTTGTGAATGTTGTATTTTGGTTTTATTGAACAGAAAATCTTTGCAGTTATGAAAACAAATGTATACGTATGATGTTGTTTTACCATAGCTTTTGTCTATGTGCTGGGGAAAACAGTAAGCATTTATACAACCACCTTCAGATGTTCGCTATATTGCTAAAACCATCTGCTCACCTGCCTTGACTCTCATATGAGTTTAAGTGACATTTTAGTCCTAATCCAGGGGGTTCAATATGATGTTGGTCCTTCCTTTGCAGCTAGAACAGATCCACCTCTTCTAGGAAGGATGTTTGCAAAGTTTATGAGTGTGTTTATGAGGATTTTTGACCATTCTTCCAGAAGCTAATTTTTTGAAGTCGCACACTAATGTTGGACAAGAAGGGCTGGCTCTCAGTCGCGCTCTAATTCATCGCAAAGGTGTTCTAACAGACCAGTCAAGTTTATCCACACCAGATTCTGCTATTCATGTCTTTATGGACCTTGCTATGAGCTTTGGAGCACAGTCATGTCAGTAAAGGAAGGGGCCAGCTCCAAAACGGTTCCCATAAAATTGTGAGTATTGAATTGTCCAAAATGTTTTGGTCTGCTGAAGCATTCAGAGTTCCTTTCACTGGAACTAAGGTGAGCTCAGCTCAGCTCCTGAAGAACAACCCCACAACATAATTTGACACTTTCCATTGCACTTGGAGCTTGACCATGGAAACCCCACATGAAGTTTGAAGGTGTTTAGTTATCGACTCTCCAGAAAGATGGTGACCTGTTTGTACTTCATGGCTAAGTTGCTTATTTTCTTCTTTGACAGCTGACTGTGGGATATTTAGGAAAGAGAAAATTTGTTGCACATATGGCATCAAATCACGGTTCCACCCTTGAATTCACTGAGCTACTGACAACAGTCAGTAACAACAGTCTGCATTCCCAGGTGCTTATTTTATACACCTCTGGCCATGGGAGTAACTGGAACACCTGATTCAAGTAATGTGGATGAAGGAGCAAATGCTTTTGCTAATATAGAGTATTTAACATTGGGGCTGAGTGTTCTGAAAGCTGCAGTATCAATATTCCAGTAAGTAGATATTAGCGGATGATCTGCTAACTAGGTTAGCCTGAAATCTATAAAGCCTTAACTAAGATTTTTTCAAAGGCAGATCTCTGCTTCTTAATCTTTGGTTGCAAACAACAGGTCCATACCACCTTACCACCACCTATTGTACATGTGTATCAGTATCTAATACTAATACTAATACTAATACAGCATCAGCAAAACTATGATTTTCATGCATTCAAATCATTTTTTTTAAGTACAAGTTGTAAAAAGCCATTGCATTTGAGGACAGAAATCCAACCTTTTTATTTAGACATGTGTCATCTCAAAATATTTTAAGAAGATCAAAACCCTTTCAAAAACTAGAAATGGTTGTTTATAATCAGACAGACAGACAGACAGACAGACAGACATTTCATTAAATGTACCATTAAATTATAAAACGGGCAGTTCAATAATTGAATGTGCCAATAAATATATATACATTTTAAATGATAATATCAAATAATTAAATCTAATATTACATTCTATGATGGGTGGCTGCACATTAGGACCGATGGGAGAGAGTGAGAATTTACAGACGCTGACCACTTCTATGTGTCAGAATGCTTTTGTGAAACTGTCAGCTGACGAGGAATGTGATGAGTCCCAATGAGCCATCAGTTCGTTCCACAGCGCCTCTATTATGTTACTAATCACTGTGAGAGAAAAGAAAGATTCACCTGGATGAAGAAGGCAGCTTCATAGGAGAACACTGTGCACCAGCCATCAGTATGGCCACAACACCTATCCCATATAGTCCTCACAGACTATTTAAGCAGCCAAATCCCACTTTGCAAGCAACTGTGTGATATTAAATCAAGCTATCACTAACTAGGGTAGCGTGTCATTTGCCTCCAGTTTATTTTCTTTGGTAAAGGGAAAGTGTAAAACATTGAAAGATGTCAGAAAACAAGGTTTACATGCTTGAGATAATTGTAGTACAAGGGAGAAACCCAGCTGGGGCGATTAAAAAGAGAAAAATATTCAGCTTATCACATTTCTTTCTACACGTGATCACTTCAGAATCCAGATAAGAGCAGAAACTGGGGTACAATTGCCTTGGAAGCTGGAGAGACTCCCATAGAGAAAAAGCAGCAATTAGAAAGTTTTACTGACATGGAGAAACTATGAAGTCTTTGGCACTCAGATCCCGATAGAAGCCTTCATGGCTGAATGCATTTCTGCATAAGCAAGCAAGTAGGTCTAGGTCAGATACGTCCTGCCCCCTTGGAGTCTGACACTGGTGCTGGAATGGAGGCTGGAGAAAGAGGGAGGCTGTGGGGAGTCCAGTGAGATGAAGGTGAAGAGGGGGTTGAGGGGGGAAGCTGTCAGCAGGAAGTGAAGATGTCCAGGATAGTGATTGGCTAATATGAAGGCATGGAGCTGTGTCGACACGCTCAGGAGAATAGTTGCAGGTAAGAACATTTCAGATTGAATTTGTACCAAGCCTTCATTTCTGTGTGCATATAACAATGCTTATTAATAGAGTATAAGCATAAGATGCACTTGCCACCTTGTTCGAGGACATCCTACAACTGTGTTTGCTTTTAGTCACTTTGAACAGGCAAATGATCCACCAACACAGTTTTAGAAAAAAAAGATGACCTGCCCCTTGATGTGTTTCAATGAATGTTTTATTCTTATTTTTCAACTTGTGATTCTGACCACAGATATCATGCTGGTCTCCCTCTCTGTTTGTTTTGCTTTGCTTGTCATATTATTCCGCAAGCGTATTTTAACAAAGACTTGTTTCCTGACAAACACTCACATCCTGACAAACCCTTTCAGCATTCAGAGCCTTGGACCTGGTCATTTTACTACCAGTCAAAGCAGGTTATATATAGCCTTTGAACCTCAACTTAAACTGGAAGATTGAAAAAAAAGCATTAACCTTTCCAACACTAATGCAATGGCCATGCCATAAATTTGTGGTCAAAAGTTTACATACACTTGTAAAAAACATAATGTCATGGCTGTCTTGAGTTTCCAATAAGTTCTACA
>JAUZNJ010031430.1:0-14228 GCA_034780135.1 Jordanella pulchra | reverse complement strand
CGCGATATATATCATATCGTGAGCAGAATATCGTGTGTCGTATCGTATCGTGAGATTTTTGTATCACTACAGCCCTACTTTGATGGCAGTAAAAATCTCATTAAAGGATGAAACGTACATTTGTTTAAACATTAAATATAACATTGAATTATTTAATACAGACTGAAATAGATAATATATCTCTAAAAACACAGGGAATACATACTTGTGTTTTTTTTGTATGTTAAAGATGGAGTGAGATCATTCTGTATTTTTGGGGGGTGGCTAATCTCTGGATGTTTAGAAACCTTTGGTTGAAGGTGTAGAAAATGGGGTTGAACATAATTAGCTTGATTTAAAATGATTGGAAATAATTTCATTTCACTGCAGATATTTATTTCTAAGGAAGGGTCAAATGCTTGATGTCATGTCAGCCTGCGCCACAGAGCTACAGCTGTTCTCTTCTGTTCTTTGCTTACAGCGTTAACGGGAAAAAATTCCCTCCATACCTCAATCATAAAATCACTATAATGAAATATGCCTTCATTTAAGGCGAGTAAAACATCTGAAGATTTCTTGCTGTTTTATGTACAAAAACCTCTAAAAAAATCAGATGCGTCCTTTTCGTCTGATCCGATTCACCTTGATGTGTTCAGTTTTATCAACACGCCTCTGTGTTTATGTTCTAGGACTGTTCAGCTGTGGAGATGTGGAGGAATGGCGTGAAGGTCTTCAGCGCCATGCTTTCCTGGACTTCTCATCTGGTGATGCACACTCGCTCTGGCAAGGAAGGTTTCACACCGTCTCTCCTCTGGAACTATGGGACATTAACAGCCGTCTCCGCCGCCTCATGGGGCTTCTAAGCCGTCAGAGACTCTGCTGATGGAGGACGTCTCCATGGCCAACGCTTCCCTGGGCTCCAGCTCCCCGCCAGAGCCGGTCCCCCCGACGGGGAAGTCCTCAGAGACCCCCGCTGGTGTGGGCCTGCCGCTGCAGGTCTTCTTCAGCCTCGTGATGGTGGCCGTCCTGTTGGTGGCCCTTGCGGGGAACGGGGTGGTGTGCCTCATGGTGTACCAGAGGTCAGCCATGCGCTCGGCCATCAACATCCTCCTGGCAAACCTGGCTTTTGCGGACATGATGCTGGCCATCCTGAACATGCCGTTCGCTCTAGTTACCGTCATAACCACCTCCTGGATCTTTGGTGACTCGTTCTGTCGGGTGTCCGCCATGCTCTTCTGGTTGTTCGTGATGGAAGGAGGAGCCATATTGCTTATAATAAGCATAGATAGATTTCTGATTATCGTCCAGAAACAAGACAAGCTCAGCCCACAGAGAGCCAAGCTGCTCATCGTACTAACGTGGGTCCTCTCCTTGATCTTCTCCTTCCCTCTGGCTGTGGGCTCCCCTCCCCTGCAGACCCCCCCCAGGGCCCCCCAGTGCGTGTTTGGCTACAGCTCTGACCCCGGATACCACGCCTACGTACTGATCCTCATGCTGGTTTTCTTCGTCATACCTTTTCTGGTCATGCTGTACACATTCATGGGGATCCTCAACACCATCCGCCATAACGCCATCCGCATCCACAGCCACCCGGACAGCATGTGTCTGAGCCAGGCCAGCAAACTGGGCCTGCTGAGCCTCCAGAGGCCTTTCCAGATGAACATAGACATGAGCTTCAAGACCCGTGCCTTCACCACCATCCTCATCCTCTTCTCCGTGTTTACAGTGTGTTGGGCGCCCTTTACCGCCTACAGCCTTGTGACCACCTTCAGTTCGGGCTTTTACCACAAAGACAGCTTTTTCCAAACCAGCACGTGGCTCCTGTGGTTGTGCTACCTCAAGTCTGCCCTGAACCCTCTCATTTACTACTGGAGGATCAAGAAGTTCCGCGATGCCTGCCTCGATCTGATGCCCAAATACTTCAAGTTTCTTCCTCAGCTGCCGGGCAACACCAAGAGGCGCATACAGCCCAGTGCTGTGTACGTATGTGGGGAGAACCGATCCGTGGTTTGAAGGGACGCTTTCAGCAGTGATCCATGTACCTTGCTTTGTTTTTTATTTTTTTCTGTAGAAGTTCAGGCTGAAAGTTGGACTGTGTTGAAAAGGAAGCATGTAATTCCTAGATCCAGTCTAACACTGAGGTCTGAAGGGAGAACGCTGCACATATTGTTCATGTTTTTCTTCTGGTCCCAATAGCAACTTTCAGTCCTTTTAAAGAACAGCTGAGAGATTTTAGACCTCAGTGCACAGCTATGACAAGTGACATAAATTACTGAGTATTGGAGAATGAATGTTGCCTAAAATAATCAGGGATCCAAACACGTTTTTTTGAAGAACAGTTATATTTTGGTTTATTTTCTGTAACCCGTAAATTAGCTTTGACCTGGATCATTTGCCTCATCCAGGAGCCTGAATGAGTCTCATCAGGTTTTTATATTCTGAAAGCTTATTTTCATCTCCTTCATTCACCCACTCCTTTAGATTATTGAAATAAAACATCCTTAAGTTTCAAAAAGTGTAAAAAATTCAGTTTTTCTCCATAAATCATCATCTTATAGGTTCATTTGAATATTTATGTAAAATAATATAAATGCTTCATTATAAGGCAAGGAAAATGTTTAAGATCTTCAGATATTTTTTCTAATATAAGTTTGTTTGATCCTATTTACATCTGGATCACGAGACGAGATGAAAGGAGCTGGAAACGGATTTTAGCAAATTGATTGAATTCAGATTTGATTTGTTCATGCAGCGCGTCTAAGTTTAAGGTGCTCTTGATGCCAAAGAAAAGCACAGACATTAAAGTGAACCATAAAGAGAAACACTAAAAGGTTGATTTCCTGGTTTGATGAAAGGATTTTAGATTTTAACAACAGCTGCTCATTTAGGCTGATCAGGAAAAGCGACAGAGAGACTGTTTTTATCATCAGACAGGAATTTCTGCAGCAGACGCCATCTTCAGAGTTGTTAGCCGCTAACAGTTAGCTGCTAACGGTTAGCCTGATACCATCACTGCTCTCACCGCTTTAAGTCCTTTTAAAGTGATAGCCATGTGGTTTTCCCAACAGTTTGTCCTTAAACAATACAAAGTATGTTTCCGTTGATGATCAAATTATAATAAGATTTTTTTTAAATGACTTTATGGAGAAACTGAAGTTTAGTTATTCATGTTTTTCCCCATAGTTTTTTTTTTTTTTGGCCGTATCAAAGTGATTAATTTAGCAAAACTTCAATAAAAATGTTTTTTCGCATCCCATGATCAACAACCACACATCAGAACTGGTAAAAAAAAGATAAAGCAGAAAACAGGAAGAACTACTTCCTTTAGTACTTCAAAATAAGAGTCTAAACCTGGTGAAGTCTGGCAGTGCTAACCATTCGAGGGGGCGGAGCCATGGTACGGATCCACAGCTCTCACCAGAGCTTTGATGTCAAAGCAAAGTAACTTTTACCCCTTCAGATAAAGTCCTACTGACTTGTGTTCCTCAAGGATCTCTCTCTGTTACGACTTTTGTCCTTTTCTTGAGGGGGGACCTCATATTTTTTTCTGATTTCAGGAACAGGAGGGGTTACTATTCTGTCACTCATATGTCGTATGCAGAATAGACTCCAGATGAGCTTTAACTTGTGGCCTTCAGGTGGGTTTAACCTCTTGATGGAATAGACCCCCAGTGTTTACTGCAGGGTTGGCCTCCTGATTATTAACAGGCCTCTCATAGTAAAAGAAGAAAATGGCTGCAGGCTAAAGTGACACTGGAGGAGTTGCACCTTTCAGTTACTCCTGTCTTATCATAACGATTGCCTGTGCCTGTTAAGATGGATGCAGTCGCAGCAGATTATCAGATCTCTCAGATCACTACTGTGATGTTGTCATTGGCAACAGGTCTGTTACTTGGTGACAGGGCAGGAAGAAGTGATATTCAGACCCAAACGTTCCCTTCAAGGTGAGAATCACTGTCTTCCTTTCTGCAAATGCAACCGAACCTGAAAACGAAGGCAAACAAAAAGTCTGTCTGAGCTGCAGCATGTTAGCATTGTGGCTACGTTTACATAGCAAGGAACTGCCAACCAATCGGATCGTTTGGTTGGCAAATTTGTTTGTTTTTGTTTCCCTTGAAGGATTAGCATCACTGAGTGCTTCTCTAAAGCCCTTCAGCAGTTTATTGATAACACAGAAACACAAGCAGCCACTACTACATTTTATTTTCTTCAACAAAGCATCATTCTAGTGGCAGTCAAACCTGTTAGGATGCAGAAGGCCCCCAAAAAAGCAAAATAAATCCGATGGGAGCATCATTACCTGCTGTAGGGTCAGTGTGTCTATTGGTCATTTGATTGTCCTTTTAAAATAGGTTTTGATTTTTGTTTTTAAAGACAAAGTATTTTGTTTTTATTTATGTCAAAAAGAAGCGGGCTAAATAGAAATAAAAAAGAACTGAGTTTAGGTTTTTTTAGTTTGGACAATGAAAAATAAAATGACTTTAAAACAGGAACATAGAAGAAGGCCTTTTTACCCCCCGACCTATTTCACAGATGAGCTCCATTAGTCACTTTAGCCCAGAATAAGCGTAGCTGGAGACACAGACGTCATTTTCTCCTCATTTTGAAATATAAACCAAACACCTGTTAGATATTTTCCTCATTCAGAGACGTTTCCACCTGGTTCCACAGCTTTTGTATTACAAAGGTTTTCTACTAATTCAAAGTGAGTCCATGTTTAGGACCAACGTGGCACTGAAGCAGAAGAAGCCATATGAGATTTTACCTGAACCCAGTGGTATCTCCTTTAACATGCCTGGAACTGGAAAACAAAGCATTGAAATACCTCCTCAGCCTGCTGCACCAATCGGCTCCTAAAAAACAAAAAGAAAAATCACCATTTAATGTCAGGAAAACAGCTGGAGAAGTGGATTCTTATGGGGAGTAAATGAAGTGTTTCTTACGGCTGGAATGAAAACCTTGGAGTGTTTGAGGGAATCAAACAGGAACTCAGTCCTCCTCCTTCGTTTTCCATGTTGCTCTTTTTTTTTTTAAAGGACGGGCTGAGTTTTTAACCACCTCGTCTGCGTTCTTGCACTGAAAACCTGTAAATCCTGGGGGATCGAGCAGAGTGTATAATAGCGTTGGATATTTTTTAGAAGCATGTAAATGAAGAGCTGAAGTGGCGGGTAGAGGCCACAGCTCATTTTAAAACGTGCATTTGTATGTTAATGTTTTTCATTGTGCCTATTAATTAGTCTGTTGCCAGTCAGAATGCTGCTATTATCTGGTGAAAATGTGCAATCTGGGTGTACTGTACTGTTGAATGTAATAAAGATTAGACATTTCTTACATTGCTAACCGGTCCTCTGTGGCTTCTTGTCATGGTTCAGTCTGACTCTGGTTTTCTGTAGGAAGTTTGCATTTCAAACATTTCCTCTAAAAGTCTATTTTTTTATGCATTTAATTTAGAAAGTTGAGTACTGATACAATCTGCAAGGTTTTGTTTCCACCTTTCTAATATAATACAGGGATCTTCAGAGTGTTTTAATGTACAGGACAAAGATGCAGGTAGAACTAGAGGAGTAAATGACCGAGTGTGGTTGCTACAGCAACCGGTAGCTATGGTGAATAATTGAAGCAGACTGTTCAAACAACGCAAACATTACTAGCTGCTGATTTTACCAACCCTGTTGATCAATGCAAGGGACAGACAGCAGCTAATGTCTTACCTGCAGTGGATACTGTGCTGTAGAAAGAGTCCTCTTAGAGATTCCTTTCAGCTCTTTTAGATTATAAAATTAACTCATTCCATCAAGGGATGACCTGAAAAAAATGTGAAATTAAGTTTTAAAGAACTTTAAAGATAAGAAAAGAGAATTTCCAGCATCCCAACCAACCTGAACCCAGCTGCTTAGATTCACCAGGATGGCTAGAGTTCAAGCCAGTGTTTTGTTTTATCTCTTTTTCATTTTTTTTCTTATTAGTACACAGAACACAAGCATGACATAAAAAACACCGTAATAACTCCTGGTCTGTCACAGAACCAAAGCGGGTTTTGACTCTTCAGACCCCAGATATAGAAAGTAGTGTTGCACTGATGGTTTAATTCTGGTTCCAACGTTTTAAACGTCTATTTAATAAATTGTCTTGTGCAGCTAAAGCAGATATTTTTTATTGTTTCACAGCTATTATTGTTTCTTTTTTTTTCCTGTTATGCTAATATGGCTCTGGGAATGACCTCTCAGAGCTAGATGGTCACCCAACAGTTTCACTTTCATAAGCAGACCATTAAGACTCTGTCACAGGGTTCCACCTGTATATATAACTTATTGAAAATTATTAAGGGAATAATGTTGTATACAACGGAGACGGAATGGTAGATGAGGAAGAAAGAGGGGGGAAGAACTAAAGGGAGAGAAAAAGCAGGAGAAAGGAAAGAAAGTATGAAAAGAGAAAAGAAAAAGTAGCAAAAAAGGTGCCACAAGCCCCCAACATCCAAAGTCGCCCCAGGTCCTTGGACACGAGGACGACAGACACGGGGAGGGCCACACGAGAGCACCCAACCCGGCCCCTGGGTTGTTTATTTGTCAATCTAATGAAATCGAAACATTTTAGGTGTGTTGTGAGCTTATAACAGCTGGTATCAGCCAAAATACCAACTGGGCTTTATGGCTTTTTAAAGATTTTTGTTACTGTCAGAAAACATCAGTCAGTGTAGCCCTAAAACAATGAATCCATCTAAATATAACCAAAGCTTCAGTTTATAAATCATTGTTCAAAGAAAACTTTGAAGGTAAAATAAACTAATCAGTTTCTGCAGCAGTGCATATAAGAAATGTATTTAATATTATGTACCATACCAGGGGCCAGGTCCAGTTCTACAGGATTACTGAAGCCAGTCTAGAGGCGGCTGTGACTGGTTGTAATGTATTGGTAGAAATGAAATCTCTTATATGCTGCAGAGGATTTCTGACCCACGTTTTTACCAATGTGTTTTATTTTTAAGGGATCTAAGGCCCGAGCAGATCTAGAAGATTTAGGCCAGACCTTTGCAAGGTCTTTCCAAAACCTTCTTGATCATCAGGATGTTTGTGGTCTCTATCTTGTCTCTGGTCCACAGAGGTTTTGCTTTATTTCTCCTCATATTTTCCCAGTTCTTCTTACCTTTGAAGCAGGAACTCAGACACCACATGAGGCCTGCTGAGCTCTAGATGCTTATGGCTCACTGGACTCTTAGAGCGATTTTTGTTCACAGAGCCGTCAGTAGAAAAAGTGGCCTCTGCTCTACTTTTTCTCCATTTGTGGAAACTGGCTCTGCCTGGCTGAAGACCCCAGGGCAGCAGCCAGAACACCTTCAGGATAAAAACCTCTAACTATTTAAATACAATACTCGTTTAATGCATCATGTAGTTTTGGTAGTAACTCAGTTGGAAAAAAAAAAATCCCTCTGAAATAAAAAATCTGTTAGCATCCTCATTTATTTCATCATTTTATGCAGCAGCTTGAAAACCTTCCTTCATTGGTCAGATACCCATCAGGTGTAGAAACACTGAGATCGGTTTTAATATAAGCAGTGTCTGCAAATTGGTGGATGAATTGGAAACAGAGAATAAATGTTTGTTTTGTTTAATTGTTGGAGCTTTGTATTATAAAAACTCCAGTAACGTTTCCATTGTTCCTGTTTTTTTTCAGTCTAACCTGTTGTTATGCAGTAGGTTATCGCTGTGCCTCTGTGTTAATTACTCCTCTCCCTCAGCATCATGCTTGTCTCCTGTTTCCACCCGGGGACTTCACTTCCTGCCAGCACGGCCTTCCTTGTGATTCTGGGGATGACACTTTGCATGCATCTGTTGTTCCTCTGCTCAGTGATGTTCCTCCCACCGTCTCTCCATCCAGCAGCCTTGTAGTACAGCTGAGCCGACTGCTCACTTAAAGTCACCAAGCACCTTTGGTTGATCATGGAGGGTTTGCTTGGGTACTTAGGTCTTTATGCAAACGAGCAGAAGAAAACTACAAGCATGGACGTTACACTGATGCACTAAAACGTATAATTCGGGCCCCAGATTGGTGGTTTGTAGTGAAGCTGACCTTTTACCTCTATCATGTTGTTTCTATGGTGTTTCTGCTAAACAGCTGACAGCTAATCCACACATTCGGCACCATCCCTCCTTCAAGCAACTCGTTAACCTTGAACCATTAGACAAAGAGCTGCTTGAATCACATCCACTTCAAGATGCTGCAGCTAAAAATGACTTCTTTTCTCATCCTTTTGTTATAAATGCAAATAGCCTTAAAGGATGTCATCACACAATAAGATGAGTCAGAGACTACAGAGATAAGTAGTGAGAAATTTGACTTAAGGAAGAATCACTGATTCATTTAGATGGAAGAAAGACTCTGAATTGGTGTTAAATTTCATGGCATTGTGAATTCAGTCCAGAAAGTGCAATAAAACAAACAGTTAGCAGGAAAAATTGATCAAGGATCAGGATTATTGCAGAGACTCAAGCAAGAATCCATAGCATTCATAAATAAAGAAATACTTTAAAGCTATGAGAAACAGTGTAGTTAGATTCAAACAATTGTCTAACTGGGGAGGATCCTTTTGTATATTTATTTCATGTTCTATTCTGAATGATAAATTCAAAATGCAAGAATTCAAAATAAAACAACAAAGACAAACAGAAACCATGGAAGTCAAATGTGATGAATAGCAACATAAACTGTGGCATCCACTGGCCTCTGCATCACGTCTCTCTGTTCCCTGTGTAATAGATAGGACTGTAAGACAGCATTCGGTTTAAAGCAAAACACATTTCAAAAGCTGCGCTTCTTTAATGTCATCCAAAAGACACATCAAAGAGAAGTTAATCTGTATGAACTATGAGACATGAAAGCCGAGCATATGAGATGCCTGCCAGCTTCCAGCATCCCATAGAGAACAGAGCTCATGTCCAAAGAGTTGAGCGCTTTTCTAACTAATCAAACTCCTGATTGGCCTAAATAAGCAATGTAACCTGCGGCCGACGGGTCGTGGCAGCCAGAGATAGCAGTGGGTTGAGCCGAGTTTGATTTGCACCTAACTTCTGATTAGAGAGGATGGCGTTGTTAATCATTTTCCTCCGTGGGACTCATTATGCACCAGCAGAGAGTAATGAGCGTGTCCGGAGCTTTGAAGCTCACCTTAATCAGAGCACTGAAGACGATTACTTAGCAACAGGAACTTAGGGATGTCTCCAGAGGATGAGTGGTGACTCCCAATCATAAAACGTGGAACATTTTAATGTTTGTTGTAAACTATTTACTGCTGTCTGTTTACCATCATCATGGCAGAATAATTGTTTACTTTGGATTTTACTAAGAAACTGACAAAAGTTTAGTTTTATGAAACCATCTGTCTGTTATAAATCTGATTATCCTCATAAATGGGAAAAATCCTGGAGTTCTGAAGATAGTATATATAGCATATTTAATTAGTGGGCTAATGACGCTAAGCTAGCTCAATGTAAATATGAAGCAGAATATTCCTTTGTTGACCCACAGTTTGGCAACTCAAATGAATTAGTTGCAAGTAAGAGCAAAAATAACAACAAACGGTTGTTGTTGACTACGACTTGACTTGGTTTTATCTCTTAACTCTCTGCTTGCTCTGTGCTCCTCAACTCGACCACTTCGCACCCGGCCACGGGATGAAGAGCAGCTCCTCCAAGTACGAACCCAAGCTTCTCAACTGGTAAAAGGTGACCTGTCCTCTTTAGGTCAGAGGGAAGTAAAGGACTCCTGGTTAAGAGGAAGAAGACACATACTTGGACAAGAACTAATGACTTTTAAAATGACAGACTTTATTGTTTGGGCTGGAAATTACTTGATGCTCTCATCAAAGTTAAAATAAAAAATGGATGTCTGTTATTTACTTCTTTACATAATTAAAGTATCCAGGATGGGTTATCAAATACGTGACGTTTAAACCAAAGGGCTCTGACTTACATAACTTAAAACTTGTTAGTCTTTCCTTGTGACTGAACTTTATTGGCCTTGACTTTAGATTTGACAGTAAAGACTTCAGACTTTGTTATGACTTCCACAGTTATTACGGATGACAGACTGAAGGTGAATGAAACATGCAGCTCATTGAGGGGATTTCAAAATGAACATGATTTAAATGTATAATTATTTAACCATATTTACAGAAATAAATTAAAATTTTTATTTAGCAGCAAGAATGTAACAACTTCCTGTTTTTGTTGGGAACAAGGATGGTCATGAGATCTGAAAGCAGCTGGGAGGAAGGATCTTTAGTAATGCTGCTTTGTGCACCTAGGATGCAGCAGTCTTTCAGGAAGGAGGTTTTACACTTTTACGTCACCTGTATGCATCAGGCAGTGGATATTGTCCAGCAGTGATGGTTTCAGAGTCCGTTTTTCTCCCATCTCTCTCACCTTCCTAAAGTTCCTCCCCAATCACCTGTTTTATTCAATTCTATTCAGTTTATTTATATGGTGCCAAATCACAACAAATAGTGCCTCGAAGTATTTCATAAAAAAGGTCAATCCAATCATTCAGACAGATTCAGTATTGTTCATTTCAAACATATCCTAGTTATAAACCATGGAGTCAAATTCAGTTTATTATTTATACTAATTAAAAATATTTTCTAAGGCTGCAGAAGAAATAAAAATTAATCACAATAAAATTAATCACAAGTGTAACATTAACAAGCTGACCATTGTTTTCCTCTATATAACACCTGTAACATGCAAAATTATATAAAATACATTGACTGAACAAGAGTACAGTTGAACTAGAGTTAAAATGTTCAAACCTTTGTATGTTTTTAATTAATAATAGCTGTAATATTTTAGAACAGGACAAAAGATGTCCAAGAAAAGTCCAAGAAAGGTCTAGGAAGAGGCTCCCTGTAAAATTTTAAAAAAACATCAGTTTAAATGCTTCTATTCAACAGACAAAAAATGATAGATTGTGTTAAAGACTAATGCTCTGGGGATAAAAGACTGCATTGTAAAATATTTCAATTATTGTTTAGCTAGCAAATGTGTAACAAGCGGGTGTATAAATTTATTTGCGGACCAAGGATCAGTTTTAACGGTTTATTTATATGACATAGGGGCGACAGCGGGCGTCACAGAAGTAAGTTACAGAACTGATTGTCTGAATGTTTCATATATAAAAGAATGACTGACCTCAGCTGGAAGGGAGGAAAGCCCAGAGTAAAGGTCGGAACCGGGTAACCAGAAGGCTGCTGGGAGTCCAAATCCAGTTACAAAGCCGGAGGGGAACAGCAGAGATCAGAACCTGGGAGGCAAAAGGTTGAGAGGAATCCAATCCAGAATCCAGAGACAGAATCTTAGTTCGGGTGAGAGTCAGAACCAGGGGGTCAGATGGCTGGGGAAACTCCAAGGCAGAATCCAGATACATGGTCAGAGTCAGAAAAAAGGTCAGAGCAGGGCAGGAACAAAAACAGATCAGACAGGGGCTCAGATGATCTCAAGGTCTCAGGGGGGAAAAAACTGATCACAACAGGCAGACAGACCGACAGAAAACAAGCTGCAACCTGACTCACTATGAGGTTGACAACAATCTGGCACCAGCCTCTGGTCTGATCTAGCTTATAAAGGCAGAAGCACAGTTGATGATGATAACGAGTGTTAATGAGGAGTAAAGGAGCAGAGCAGATTAAGTAATCAGACCAGAGCTGGTGACCAGAATCATTACAGAATGAAAACAGTTCTGCCTAAGAAAACCCAGGGCTAAAAAAAGATGCAGAAAAGCAGAACAGGTTCATGAAAGAAGGAACATTTGAAGATGATCTGTTGAATCATCATCCAACCAAAATATGAATGCCATGTAAATACATACACTTTAACTACCGGTTCATAATCCGAGAAGGGATGGTTCTCAGATTGTGTGCACAAAGAAGGAAATATCTTCAAGTATTTACAGAATTTATTCCAGTCATGTTTAACAACGTCATTGGTACAAATTGCAGAGGAAGATCTTACCTTCTGGGCCAGCCTGATGACTGCTCTAACAAACAGCAGTGGCCCCGATCTCATGTCCATACTTCTACTTATACTAAAGTTCCTACCTTGTCAGAGTGTAACGTGTACATATCCTGCTTATCAATGATCAACAGAAGACTGACTCACGTTAAGCTCATCTCAAGGTGCAGCATCCATCCCCCAAACTATCCAATGAGGATGGATGGAAATTCAGTGAACATCTGTGGTCCTCTTGCAATTACCAAAATAGTTCATAAGAAACCTCACAGGTCATTATAGTTCATCTCTGAAGCAGACCTGTAAGTTTCCACAAAACATGAGCAGAGCTACACACTGAGCAGTAACAGAAAATAAAATAAATGAACCTTCAACATGATTGAGACTGAAACTGTTGTTTTCTGATAGGTTGTTAAAATTGACCATACAAATAAAAATACATGAGGTACTTTTAGGAAAAAATGGTGAAAATAAAGCTGTTTATCAACTGCTGAATTAGTGTAGAACAGAAAGGGATCAAAGAAAGCAGGATAGTGAATTATAATAAAAGTATAACTAATACAGAAATGTTAAGTTTGAATCCATTCACTTTTAAATAAAGGATCAGATAGATAAATGAACATGAAGGAAGCCTAACCGTCGAATGGCAGACAGCCTATGTCCCAGTATCATTGCTTAAAGCTTGTCCCAGACTCATTTATTGTTCTACTTTGCTTAGATGGATAATTGTTTGAGCTTCTCCTGCCTTTCTGCCATCTCAGTCTCACAGTTTGAACTTCATCTGGTCACATCTGCACCATGTGGTGGTTGAGTTAAAGAAAAGGGCATCCCAAATGAAGAGGCTGCTTTCTGATAAATTCAGCTGATTTATCCTTTATCCTGATCTAAAGTGACATATGTTATTCAAATATCGTGATCAGAATCAACCTTGTTCAAAAGCAAGTTTCATTTCTTTATACCCAGCAAACCTCAGATTTCTCATTCTTCTTCCTTTATTGCCTGTTTGTTCTGGAAGTGGAGGCAGAGTTTCTTTGCACCTCTCAGACCGATTTCCACAGTAATCTGAGACTGTCACACAGTGTGATGTTTCAGAAAAAGCTGCGTATGGCTGATTCCTCACCTGCTGTGTCAAAAGGCTGCTAGTGAAGAAAGGCCCTTGGTTTCCTGGGTGATCTTAGATGCTCCTTCGCTCCATCGGGTTTATTCTCAGAATAAGAGACTGAGATCTAATCTTCTTGCCCCTGTTTGAAATCCAGCAGAGTCCTAAATATCTATCAAGGTAAAAACCATAAAGGCTCCACAATGTGAACAAATGTTTGCTACTAAATCAGCGAGAACATTTAGAAAGGCTTGTAACGTCTAATGTTGCTGCTGCTCCCTGTCCTTCACTGTTCCTACAATCAGCAGTACATTGTGTACAAAGGTGAGCATTGAAGGAGCTTTTTAGGGTTTTATGGAAACAAAATGGGCTCTATTGACTGAATAAACAGATTATATGAGTCGCAACAGAGTCGTGCATAATTAAATGGGGGCAGTTTAGTGCGACTGGCAGCTATTACTAATGGATGGTTCCCACTGGGGCTAAATGTGATCAAAACGGTGTTAAGACTCCAAACAGTGAAGCAAACAAACAGGCTTTTAGCAGCTGAATTTCTGCTCCACATGCAGGACTAAAAGGAAAGAAGGAAAACCTGCTTTCCAACCTCTGAAGGCAGCAAAGTTGCAGCAGAAAAGTCATCCTTCAAAAAGGGCCTGGATTCAATTTAACCCAGAGGAGCTGCTTCAAGTCAACATGCAAACATTTTGATGCTCTGTTAAACATTTTATTGTCTTATAGCCACAATTCTCACTCTGTTCAATTTAAAAATACCTTTTGAATTTGGAAGAGAAGTTAGATAAATGCTGTAGCTCGCATTATCAGAGTTTCATCAACCAGTTGTAGATCTGGAGCATCTTCTGACTGAAGTCACTCTATTATTGTACAACAGATTAGAGACGCTGAATTTAATCTGGATCTAATGTGTAAATCTGTTATGAAACAGGACCGTAAACTGGATGAAAAATGAATTGTGGTTTAACAACGATCAACCAATTTCACTCTCTTTAGAGTGAACAAATATTTTTTAATGACATTTAATAACTTAATTCATCATTTTAATGCCCTTCACGTGTTTATTCAACAATTTAATGGTACACTCAATCATGTTTAAGATAATGAACAAAAGTTACATCTACATATTTCATGGAACA